>JBBYHH010273078.1:0-12769 GCA_038382905.1 Daphne laureola
TTTAGAAACTAGAAAAATTTAATTATCATTTACATATAAATTATTTAATTTTTTACATCAATATGTTGAATAAAAAAATTATAAATTAAATGTTAAAAATTGAATGTTCAAATCTTTTTGAGACAGATAGAGTATATCAAAATATAGAAGAAAATAATACATAGATTAAATGTTAAAAACATAACTAATTAAAAAGAAACGGATAAAATATGTGTTTTACACTAATACCTATTTCTATCTTTTATATATATATATGTACCGGTACACTCTTTTTGGTACAAATGATATATCTCTGATATATTGATACTGTATCGTATTACTGTCAAAATAATATGATAATTGATACAATATTTAATACCTTGATATAAAGGTCGTCTTCTTTTATACAACACTTCACAAATTTACAAGAACTATTAAAATTCCCGTTTCAATTCTCACTCACATGCTTTCTTTCTAAAAGTAGAAAATTATTACTCTCTACCTCTAGAAATAATGGAACACCTTTTTTTGGATGTCATAAAAGTAATGTAGGACCTCTTTTTTGGGTAATTTTTCACATATTAATTTATCAAAAAAAATTATTTATAAATTTCAAGAAATTAAAATAAAATTGTAACCAATAAGGGTCTTTTTATTTTCTAAATAATTTTTTTAATTCAATAATATAATTGTTTGACTTTTATTTTTTATTTTTAGTACATTTATTATTATTATTTGATTTTTATGTTTGATTAAATATTTTAATATAAAAAGAGATAACATAAGAAAATTAATATTAAAATTGTTAATACAAAAGGGACAAGGGATTTGAGATATCAAAGCCTCAAACTTAAAATTTCTATAAATATCCTCAAAAACATAACCACTAGATTAAGTATTTATTTTGTAACCTTTTTTAATTGTTTTGGACAAGCAACCAAAAGTTTCCTCGGTAAACACCCTTACTTAAACTACTACCTTTATTCAATAAAGGTTCAGACTTGACTTTTTATTTTATATTTAATTTAATTTTTAATAAAAAAGAATTTATTAAAAATAATTTTATAAAATATATTTAGAAATTAAACACATTTATTTAACACATACATATAAATTATTTGATATTATATATTAAAAAAAATTATAAATTAAATATTAAAAATAAAATGTTACAATTTTTATAGAATGGAGTGATGATGTGTTTGACGTTACACAAAATTAACATAAAACTAATACCTTTTTAAATTTTAGAGAAGATAAATTTAAGAGAAAAATTTTAAAAAAATATTAATTTTATATTGAAAATGTGTTAAAAAGGGATGTAGATCACGAGTAAAAATAGGCTCTGCACCGGCAGTCGGTGGTGCGTTATACACGTGGGCTACCTATGGAAATTCCTCATCCTTATGAAGCTTCTAGTTCCAGCACCAAGACGAAATGGTTGGTTTTAACTTTCAAGTTGCATAAATTCAAAGAAAACGGCAATAAAATAATAGTAGCTAATACTGAAAGTGGCATAGTTTTAACTTTCAAGTTGCATTTGATTTAAATTTTAATAAGAATAATTGGTTTCATTTTTTTTTTTTTTTGCGTAATATTAAAAAACAAAAAAACAAATTCTTTTATTATGAAAGTTCAAGTAAAATATAAACTTGAAATAGGAATATACATTTACTCTGTCTTTACATAAATTGTGTATTTCTTAACACTGAAATTAATAAATGAAAAAGGGAGGAAAAAAATTGGTCCAAAATACTCATGATTCTAACAAATGGTTCAGTTTTAAAGGATAAATAATTAATGAATTAAATGCTTGAATATTAAAGATATTTAAATAAAATAAATGGATCAAATTTTTTAAAAAAGAAATAGGAAAAATGAGTAATTTTATCACTAATATTTAGAGGTTGTCAAATTTTTGCCACTAATATTTTTACTATCGATATTTGAGAAATGAGATAAATTTACCACTTCCGTTAAATATCTTGACGGATTCTGTTAATTTTTTTAGGTTAACAATTTATTTTCACTTATAGTTTCTAAATGTCCTTAAACTTTAGACTTCTATATTTTAACTCCTCTTTTCCTAATCAGTGACACCATACAGCACGTCTCTCCACTGCTATATTACCGCCCCTTTTCGTTGCACCACTGACCTTCTATCATCGACGCTCTATTAGTAAAAAAAAATTGTTTAACAAAAATATATTTGATTTTTTTACGTAATTTTTATATCGCGATTCTACATGCGTTCTATTTTTTTGTTATATTAGACATGTGGTATATTGTACACGATAAATCAAAAGTTTTATATTTAATAAAAAAAATAAAATTAATTAATTGGATGACGGTACAACAACGTATGATGTGCCGGTGCAACGGAAGAAGGGCGATGATGCAATGACAAAGGGCAGTGTTGCTGCGGCATACTAAGGTTGTATGGTGGTACTGATGAAGGAGGGAGAAGTCAAATTATAGAAATCTAAAATTTAAGGATTAATTTATCAGGTTTACAAATTTTAAGATGAAAATAAATTATTAACCCAAAAAATTTAACGGAATCCGTTAAGATATTTAATGCAGTGACAGTTTAGCCATTTTTCAAACATGGATGACAATTTAACCCAAAAAAAAAAATTGATCGTAAAAAGTACCAACCCCAAATAATAATAGCAAAATTACCTTTTTTTCCCAAAGAAATATATTAATTTTTTTAAGATGTCTAAAAAAGAAATACGTCCAATTATTTAGAGATGATATTTTGTAAGACTAAAGTGAGTATTATAAAATCCGGAGCAACGCTCCTCCCTGCCCTGACCACCGGTACTCAGATACAAATCTTAATTACTACAGTACTGATCTCAGACTGTGATGGCGATCAAGGTCCATGGAAGCGCTATATCGACGGCCACCATGCGAGTGCTGGCCTGTCTTTTCGAGAAAGATCTCGACTTTGAGTTTGTTCAGGTGGACATGAAAGCTGGAGACCACAAGAAGGATCATTTTCTCGCCATGAACGTAATATTTACTGCTCAATTAATCCTTCATCATCTGCTCTGGTTTAGATTATGAGTTATAATGATCATGATATTATTGTTAGATCTAATGTTTCCGATTCTGATGCAGCCGTTTGGTCAAGTACCTGTTCTTGAGGATGGAGATTTGAAGCTATTTGGTATGGATTAGATTGATGAGGATTTATTATTATTATTATTCAATCCTATGAGTTAATCTCTTACAGATGAAAGCATTTTTTTAGTTGGGTGTTCGTTTAGTTGAGAAATGGTAACAAATTTGTGAGAGGAAAACTTGAAGGTCTTTGATTGATTTTGAGATTAAAAAGTTGGTGTTTTGGTGAGAGAGAACTTGAAAACAGTTTTCAAAACTTCAATTTTTTTTTTCTTCATTTTTTTTTTTTAAAAGAACACACCTTTAGCCCAAGTGATGTGGCTAGGCTAAGCAGTGATTTTTTTTATACAGAGTCGAGAGCAATCACACAATACATAGCCCATAACTATGGTGACAAAGGAACACAGCTCACATGCACAGGCAAAACCATTATGCCCATCATAACAGTATGGATGGAGGTGGAGGCTCAGCAGTTTGACCCAACAGCCAGCAAGTTAGCCTGGGAGTTGTTCTACAAGCCTTTCTTTGGCATGACAACTGACCAATCTGCTGTGGCCGAGCTTGAAACCAAACTAGCCACAGTTCTAGATGTGTACGAGGCTCGCTTGGCTAAGACCAAGTATCTGGCCTGTGACTGCTTCACGCTGGCCGACATGAATCACCTTCCGACCCTTGGTCTGCTCAAGGACACACAAGTGGGGAAGCTGTTTGAGGCGCGTCCTCATGTTGGGGCTTGGGTTGGTGATATCACTGCTAGGCCTGCTTGGGGTAAGGTTGTGGCCATGGGGAAGAAATGAGGGGTTCTGATGAGTTAAAAGGCTGGATGGGTTGTTTTAATAATTGCCTTTAGGTTGGTGTCAAATGTGTGGCGGATCATGTTTTGCCTTCAATCCTTCAGTTGATGGTGTAGGTTGCAATTTGGAGCTTTGTTTTCATGTTTTATTTAGCTGACCCTACAAAAAGCATGTTCTGTTGCACCATTTTTTTTTTTTCCTTTTGAACAGCTAAAAAGGGTTATATTGATAAAGGGAGCGTGGCTTATAAGAATTAAGTCAAGGACCTAACAAAAATTACAACGGATTTACACTGCAGAAATCAGAAAATTGATAACAAAAATTACACCGGATTTACACTGCAGAAATTTTCAGAAATCAGAAAATTGATAGAATAGAGGACAATGCCACTAGTCTCTCTGCAATCAACAAAGTGTTTTATATAAGCACCACACCATCAAGGAGGGATGGGATACAGTGTCCAATTAATCCAAGATTCCACCAGCTTTGAGTTCCTAGTGGCAATTTACAAATGAGAGTACATCTGAACATTAGAAAACACCTCCAAAAGGCTCCATCTAACTCCTTTACAACTTTATTTCGAGCTCTTCAAATTACACACGCCATTGTTCTTATCGTGCATTCTCAAATGGGGTGGTATTTTGAAGCATTCTCAAATGGGGTGGTATTTTGAAGCGACTAGATTCAATGTTTCCCTTAAAAATAAATCAAGGATGTCCCACAGAAATAGAGGATAAATTCCCCACCAGGCCGCAAGCAGATTCCATACTTTTGTCACAACCGGACATCGTAGAATTGCATGTTCTACGCTCTCAACATTGTCTGAGCACAAGGGGCAAGCAAGAGTAGTAGTAGGAATACTCTCATTGCCGAAGTCAGATTTCACAGTAAGAAGTTCCTCTGCAATCGCCAAACAAAGACATTTACCTTACTCGGATGATTCTTGTCCATAAGATTAGAGTGTCGGATAGATCGGCTTCAAAATAAATTAAAGGTAATACCAATGATCTTGTGGAAAATATACCATCTGTTGACAGTTTCCAGCTCCAAGAATCAGAATTGGATGAGTGCACCTTAATTTCCTGAAGCATTTTCAATAATCTGTCAAGTTCATCTGCTTCTCTACCTCTCGGTTGATGATGCCAAGACCACTTCCAACTTTGATTCTCGCCTTCCCACACCGCCCTATCTCCAACCAAGCATTCCTTCTCAGTTTCCAAAGCATAAAGACAATTGAAAGTAGTCATCAGATTACAATTACCAAGCCACTTCTCCCTCCAGAATTTGATATTATTCCCTTTTCCCACTTTCCTCTCAAAAGCATCTGAAAAACACACCCCTTTAGCCTCTATTTCCGCCCCTGCTTTGATGATATTTATCCAAGGGCCAACAAAATCTTGATTTTGAGGTGTA
The DNA here is from genome assembly GCA_038382905.1 of Daphne laureola. Taxonomy (NCBI): domain Eukaryota; kingdom Viridiplantae; phylum Streptophyta; class Magnoliopsida; order Malvales; family Thymelaeaceae; genus Daphne; species Daphne laureola. The sequence goes on from JBBYHH010273078.1 coordinate 5,316, forward strand.
TTTAGACCGCCATCGGTTGCCGGAGCATATTTTGACCCTCCTGAAATCTCCACCACCACTTTCTGATAGGGCCAAAATTTTACTTTGAAGACTACTTACTTTCAAGCCTCCATCCTCGAAATCTCCGAAGGCAGCTGAACATTTTGCCCAAACAATTTTCCTGTTTGAATTGCTATATCCCCAAAAGAAGTTATTTCGTCGCTTCTCCAATCTCTTACAGATCGATGGAGGCACTCTAAATAAAAAGAAGTAATAGAGAGGTAAGCTGCTCAACACCATCTTGTTTGATTCTGAATTTTTTTCTAGAGAAGCTTTTATGTCATAGGTCTATTCTTCTTGCACCAAAACACAGGAAAAAAAAACACACAAAAACAGATCGATTCATATTCTCTCATCAACTGTTGCTCTTGCAAATATCATATCCCTAAGTTAAAACTGTTCTTTACACTTCACAAACAAACAAAGCTCTATATTACCATCTTGTTTGATTCTAAAAATACTTTCGAAGGAAAATCTTGTTTTTATTCTGTTCGGTAGTTTCGGTAGATGAGTTAAGAAAAAACTACAATGAAAAGATCATGTATTAGTTGCGTTTTTTTTCCTTTTATCTTTTCAATAACAGTAACTATCTAAGACTTAAACCCTAAATTGTAGGAGTAAAACTTAACTACTTACAGCAGGCAAAACTTGAAACATAGACTCTATCTTGAGCTGATTTATGATCTGCACCATTTCAATTTATAGCCTTGATAGTAACCATCTCAGCACTTGAGTAGGACATCCGAAACTGCATATATTGGAGATCTCCAAGTTCCAGACAGATATTATGTCCAAAGTTGGAAGCCTACTGACAGGAGCAAACATAGTGATAATGGAGATTTGGGAATATGACAGGCCCCCCAAACCAAAATTTTCCAACGAATATTGTCAAAATTGTCAATATAATCTGGTAGTAGGCCTCCTTAAAAGCAAATGACCAACAACATAGATGTTCCTCCTTAGAAACCACCCAACATAAAAGATCCTTGTCTTGAAAATACTCCCAATCCTTGCAGTTGCACATTTTTGTCTTTTATATAGAAAATATGTATCTACTTCACCCAAAACCTTTCCTTGTCCACTTGAATCCTTCACATATTTTGGCTCGGAAAGCCAAATTCCACTGAACCATACAAAACAACCAAGCCTCCTTGAGACTTAGAACAGTTGATTCTCTGCCAATCAACCACTCTTTTCCGAGAAAAGGCATATTAACCTTTCGGATATACTAAGAGTCTTATCCCGCACTTCGTTTCATATTTTAAATCCAATTTATATTAGTAAAAAATAAAAATGTTAATGAAATTATCAAATGAAAAAATATAACATGTACTCCCTCCGATTTTTAAAAGATGAACAATTTATCTTTGCTATTTCAAAGTTCAATGTTTGACTCAAATATTTACAAAGAAAAATAGTGCAAAGAAATTCTAGAAAATTATATTCAGGAAACTTATATTGCAAATTATAATACACATAAAAAATATTTAACTTTAGATGTCTAAATATGGATGAAAAAAAATCATAAATTAAATACTGTAAAACAGCTAAAACAAATGATTCATCTTTTAGAGATTGGAGGGAGTAATATTTAGACGGAATTCAAAAATAGAAATTAAAATTTGTGACCAAGTGGAAAGAATAATATAGAATATAAAAAAACAAATAAATGAGAATAACATGAGTTTGACAAAAAAAATAAACAAAATAACTATAACTAATTAAAAACATCCAATATCTATCAAACATAAATAAACCAACTTATTTGAGAGAATATACGGATTAGTCTTCTCTGCCGCCACAACACTATGTTGTGACTTTAGATGATGATCACATCATTATTAAAATCACATAAATTGAATTTATTGATGATGTGGTTATCATCTAAAGCCACAACATAGTGATGTGGCTGCAGACAAACTAAGTCCAGAATATACAACACTCATATAACATAAATGAGATAATACATGTTAAAAATAACAACTAAGAACAATATTCAAATTAAGTTTAATGTCCCAAAATTAAGTAAACAAGTTTAAATCTGAAATAGATCTAACTTAAATATTCTAATTTTAAAATCGGATAAAGTACAAAGCTTTGATCTAAAAAATTAAACATATAAACTCAAATTACCTATACAAAAAAGCATGAGTAAAAAAGAAATTGATTGAATTGAAAAAAAAAAAATATATCAAAATTGCAAGCATTAAAATAAAAGGAGCACAGATTAAAAAGTGCATAAAAAAATTAAAGGAATTAGAAAATGTAGTAAACAACTTGATTGGTTGAATTGGAAAAGCTAAAAAAGAGTAACATGAATTTATTGTAAAAGAAAATAATCTGAAAGGATTTTAAAAAAGAAAAAACAATAAAAAAAAAACTAAAAGCTCCAAAAAGTAAAACAAAAATGGAGGGAAAATATACATGTGTCACAATCATAAAATAAAAGATTTATTGTGCAATTTAAAAGAAAGATGGGAGATTTAAGAGACGATTTCAAAATTTTATGCTCGATCGCAGTAAAGCAAAATAAAGAAATGACATTAAAAAATATAAATTTAATCAATTAAATTAGTATAGACCCGTAATATTTCTCTTAGTCACTCAAAAGAAAATAACAACCTTGAATATAGATGTTGTTAGAGTCAGTAATAAGTTAGGATTAGAGATTACTTGCTTAACAAGTAATGTCGGTTATGCAGTACAGTTCTGTTCAGTTTCATTCCTTTTAGCTTTGTACTTAGGATGTGTTTGGATGTCAGGATTAAGAAGGATAATAATGAGTTTATCTCATTTTTCAAAATTATCCTTTATTTGGACCAATTAATGATAGTGATAAGGTTTATCTCACCTAAAGTTTTAATCTCTCATTTAGTGTAAATATTTATCCCACCAATAGTGATGGATAAGAAAGTGAAGATTGAGATGAGTAAAAACAAATAATAAAACATAGTCCTCCAACTTTCAAAACATGACAAAATGGTCCTCTAACTTTTTTGTTTTACAATTTGCTCATTGAACTTTAAAAAAATTACATTTGGGACCAAAATTATTTATATTTTTGGTCCCTAAACTTTATTAAAAAATAATAATAATAACTAAACTTTAAAAAGTTACACTTTAGTCACTGTGATGGAGCGGGTCAGATCTATGTGGACCGATCCACCAATAGAGTGGAGCGGGTCATGGAGCGATCCACCCTAATGCGGATCGATCCATGGAGCGGGCTGATCTAGATCTAGTAAAGGTGGAAGTGAATTTGTTGGTATTCATGATTTCTGTCAAATTGTGTAAAATTATGCATTCAATGCCAAATATGGGTTTAGATAAAATTTAATCTTCTCTTATCATATCTTAAATCATCATATCCTATCCCATTTTAATCATCCAATCCCATCATTTTTTATCCTGACAACTAAACGAGCCCTTAGTGTTTTAGTATTCTACTAGGATTAGGATTAGTTCTTTCGGTTGATTATCATGTAGTATAAATAGCATTCATTATTAATGGAAAAGGTTACAGTTTGATGGCCACAAGTAGAGTTAACCCTAGTTCTTGTTGTCAACAATCTGGTATCAGGGTTGTAGCTTTGATCGTGGCGGAATCAAGCTTTCCAATCTCAAAGTTTGATGGTGATTATGAGCATTGGAGTATACTCATGGAAAACTTGCTTCGTTCTAAAGATTATTGGTGTGTAATCCAACCTGGATGGAGAGAACCAGGTGATAAGGAGTCACTGACAGAAACACAAAAGAAGAAACTTGAAGAGATGAAGATGAAAGACCTAAAAGCTAAGAACTATCGGTTTCAATCGATAGACAATAGCACATTGAAGATAATTGCTCACAAGGATACAACAAGGTAGTTGTGGGATGCTATGAAGATTAAGTGCCAAGGGAATGAGAGAGTCCAAAGAGTCCAGATGAACATCCTAAGGAGGAGCTTTGAGATCCTGGAGATGAAACCAGGAGAATCTGTCACTGAGTACCTTGGGAAAGTCATGCTTATTGTTAATGATATGAGAAATCTAGGGGAGCAGATGACTGACAGGATGGTGGTAGAGAAGATCTTAAGAACTCTTACAGATAAATTCAATTATATAGTATGCTCCATTGAAGAATCCAAAGACACCAGCAGAATGACAATTGATGAACTACAAAGTTCTTTACTTGTGCAAGAACAAAAGTTCAAAAAGAATGAAAAAGAAGATCAAGCCTTAAAGATAGGAGAAGAAAGAAGAGGCTTCTTTGGTCGAGGCAAAGAAGGATATAGAGGTAGGGGTCGAGGAAGGAACCAGTATTTTGGCAGAGGACAATCATATGGGAAAGGACAATTCAATGATTATGGTAGAGGCCAACCCTTTGATAAATCTCAAATTGAATGTTATTATTGTCATAGGCTAGGCCACTTTCAATATGAGTGTCCCAGACTAGACAAAGAAGCAAACTTTACACAAGAAGAACATGAAGAAGAGATGTTACTTATGGAAATAAGTGAAGGCAACAAGAAGGAGTGCAGCAATGATTGGTACCTTGACTCAAGATGTTCAAATCATATGTGTGGGCATGAAGACAACTTCACAGAACTTGACAGGAACTTCAACCATTCAGTTAAGCTAGGCAATGACAGTAAACTACAAGTGATTGGTAAAGGAACAATTAAAATTAAAATAGAAGGAATCACTACAGTACTAAAGGAAGTATACCTGGTACCAAATCTGAAGAATAATCTCCTGAGTATTGGCCAGCTTCAAGAAAAGAGATTAGCTTTCCTAATCCAAAAAGGAGTGTGCAAAGTCTTCCATGACACAAGGGGTCTGATTGTTGAAGCAAGGATGAGCTTCAATAGGATGTTCATTATACAAGCAGAAACTCTCAAGCAACAACCTGAGTGTTTTCAAACAAAGGATGATGATCTATCTTTGCTCTGGCATAAGAGATATGGACACTTGAATTACACAAGACTTCAAATTTTGCACAAAAACAACATGGTGGAAGGGTTACCAGAGATAACACCACCTCAGAAGTTATGTACTGATTGTATGAAGGGAAAACAGCACAGAGAAACCATTCCAAAGCAAAGCTCTTGGAGGGCAAGTCAAAAGCTAGAACTTATACATGCAGACATCTGTAGCCCTATTACACCCAAATCCAGCAGTGGAAAGAGGTATGTTTTAGTTTTCATTGATGACTTTAGCAGAAAAGCATGGCCCTACTTCCTAATTGATAAGTCGGATGCATTTGAACACTTCAAAGTATTTAAAGGGACAGTTGAAAGGGAGACAAATCTAGCACTAAGATGCTTAAGAACAGATAGGGGGAGAATTTACTTCTACTGATTTCAATAACTTTTGTGAACAACAAGGGGTAAAGAGACAACTCACCACTGCCTATACACCCTAACAGAATGGGGTGGCAGAGAGGAAGAATAGGACAGTGATGAACATGGTTAGAACCATGCTCATAGAGAAGAATATGCCTAGGGAGTTTTGGGCAGAAACTGCAAAAATGGCCTTCTATATACTAAATAGGTGTCCAACATTTGCAGTTAAACAAGTGACCCACCAAGAGGCCTGGAGTGGCATCAAACCTTTAGTAAAACATCTTAGGGTGTTTGTATGCCTAGTCCATGTTCATGTCCCTGATGTGAAGAGAAGCAAACTAGATGAGAAAAGTATTGCTTGTGTTTATCTAGGTTTAAGTGACAAATCAAAGGGCTATAAGTTGTATGACCCTACAACTAAAAAGATCTTGATAAGTAGAGATGTGGTCTTTGAAGAGAATGAGAAGTGGAACTGAAATCCAACACCTAGTAATATAGACAATAACACTCTAAGCTGTGGTGATTCTAGCAGTGATGAAGAATCACAAGAAGAAAAGAAGGATTCATCAGAACAAGTCCTGCCAGAATCAAGGGGAGGGAGAGTGAGAAGACCTCCTCAGTGGATGCAAGACTATGAAATTGGCCAAGAATTCTCAGATGATGAACTTAATGCAGCATCTATATGTGACATGGCTCTGCTGAGTGATTCATCAGACCCAATCACTGTACAAGAAGCAGCATAAGAGGATCATTGGAAGAAAGCCATGGATCTAGAAATTGAATCAATCGAGAGAAACAACACTTGGACACTTACTCAGCTACCTGAAGGCACCAAAGTCATAGGGGTAAAGTGGATTTTCAAGACAAAATTAAATGAACATGGAGAGGTTGACAAATACAAAGCCAGACTAGTGGCAAAAGGCTTTACTAAAAAATATGGCATAGATTATACTGAGGTGTTTGCCCCGGTAGCAAGGATGGACACTGTAAGAATGATCATTGCAACTACTGCTCAAAGAAATTGGGATATCTTTCAACTAGATGTAAAATATGCCTTCTTGCAAGGTGACATTGAGGAAGAGGTTTATGTTGTACAACCAGAGGGCTATGAGAAGGAAGGACAGGAACACCTTGTGTACAAGCTACATAATGCCCTATATGGTCTCAAACAGGCACCAATGGCCTGGTTCAGCAGGATTAATGAAGCTCACTTTATTTCTGAGGGTTTTCATCACAGTGACAGTGAACACACATTGTTCACTAAAAGAGGAAAGGAAGGACAGATCATTATAGTAAGCATTTATGTTGATGATCTAATTTATATAGAAAATAATGGAGCTATGTTAAAGGATTTTAAGGACTCAATTATAAGAGAATTTGACATGAGTGGTCTGGGAAAAAATCATTTTTTCTTGGGCATTGAGGTGATACAGGATGCAGTAGGGATCTTCATCTGTCAACACAAATATGCAGTAGAAGTTTTGAAGAGATTTAAGATGTCTGAATGTAATTCGGTTCATAATCCAATGACTCCTGGGATAAGAATTGATAAGGACAGTGAAGGAGAAATGGTGGATGAGATAATATACAAACAAATAATAGGAAGTCTGATGTACCTAACAACTACCAAGCCTAACTTGATGTTTGTGGTAAGTCTTCTGAGTAGATATATGTCCAGACCTACTCAAACACACCTTCAACTAGCAAAAAAAGTGTTAAGGTAAAGGGACTGTGAAATTTGGGATATGTTACCAGAAAGGAGAATCAGGAGGTTTTGTTACACCCACCCTGAGCCGGCGGAAATTCACCAATGGAAATGATCGGCGAATGAGTATTTCGCCACCAAAATGTAAGGTAAAAAGATTTCGATTGTTGACATTCGGTATTATTTGGTGGTAAAGTTTTTGTGTATTGCGTGTCTATGGTGTTTGAATGATCTATGATGCTGGTTAAACTTGTTTGAACGTGTTCTGGACGTTTTGGTTAAGTTAGGAAAGGAAAACAGGGTTAATAGAAATTCTGGGTTTCAGGCGAACACCCAGGCGAATCGCACCAAGTGCAGGCGATCGCCTGGGGTAGGGAAAGGAAAATG
>JBBYHH010273298.1:0-12767 GCA_038382905.1 Daphne laureola
GAACCCAATCAAATTCGGTTGGCCCATGCATTTGGTCCAAAACTTGATCTTTCACCCTTTGGCCCAAATAGGGCTGGGCAGATATTTGGCCCAAGTTGTACGAATTAAATGTACCAATATACCATGCCTAAAATCATGAACGTTTACATGAATATGGACCTATGTGTCTAGTTTACGACACATTTTACAAATCTTGATTTAGATGACTGTGGAATTAATTAAAAATGTTTGACTGATAAGAGGTCAAACTGTGCGCGAGAATTGCCAATTTTCCGAAGGTCATCAGAATTTTGTATTGCGAACTTTGAATAAATTCTCGGAACACAAATTTCAATATGAAAATATTCCAATACATGTCATTACTAGTCCCGTCAATTACACAAATTCCACATCCGGCCCAAATACATCAGAAAGCCACCAAGTGTCCGAGGTGGGTGTAACACCATCCATCCCCGAGAGGTTCATATCAATTGGTATCAAAGCTATCTTTCTTGGGTGAGTTCATTTATATTGTTCTTATCTCTAGAGCTATTGAGAAGCAGAGAAGAGGCATGCCATCGGAGAATTGGACCTTTTACTGCATTGTCATATGATAAAGAAGGTGTTCGGCATTCAAAGATGTAGTTGCCCCTATTCTGTGAGTGTTTTATCAAGTATTTCTCAACCTTGTAGTTTGGAGGTGCTTGGTTCTAAATCTCAACAGCTCTTATTTCTTGCCTCTGTATCTTTCTTATTATGTAAGTTTTATGTAATTTTATTTTCTTTTATTAATAGGGAGTTCTCACCTTGGATTCAAGGATGAATCCATTGAAGATGGAGAGTATGATATGATTCTAAGGTTCCAAGATCCAATTCGGATCCAAGATGATGATCAAAGAAACTTGGATCATAATTTGAAGCATTTTGGTTGTCAAAGAGATGAGATGAAACTTGCTTGAGATGAAAGTGTGGGATCCGCCCCAAACAAGCTCAAGATCCGCCATATGATATCACTCCAAAGTGGAAGAAATGTGTCTCATATTAAAGCTCTTTCAAAGAGGAGAAAAATGACTTTTTAATCACCTCAGTCAGACACCCGGAGCTCAAGATATTCTGAAATTAATGATGAAACCCACGAGTAGAGCTAGAGCAGACAGATTTCCACCATCTGATGCAAGGTGTCACCCTATGTAGAAATAAGGTACCTCAAAGTTCCGCCCTTCATCATTACGGGGGCGATATTGTGCCTCTAGTAAGTGGCACCTTGTAAAAACTTGAATACAAAAGAACTTGTACTTTTTTTGCTTCATTTTACTTCAAAAAGCCTATTTTGGTTGTTCAACATCATACCTCTTAAACAATGAATCCGATACCCCTTACTTTAACACATTCCCCCCACTCATGCCTATTTTATTATAAATACACAAGGTTTTATGTTATTGTAAGGTAGAACAATTTTTAATGAAAGCTTGAGAGGATTCATACCTCAAGCCCCCGATGGTTTGCAACACATCTATCTCCGCTTCCAGCCCTTGAGGTTCCATTTATGGTCCTCAAGATGTATCTCGGGTATTACTTTGACACCCAAGTGAGGAGGTGCCCAAGCCATCTTCATCCTGACATTATTCTGATTATTGCACCGTCGTATGAGTGAGAAGGTCATCATAGCCACTTCTACCATTTCCTCCCCTTTTGGAGCTTCCGCAAGCTACATCCTTCATAGGAGGTGAACCTCACCCCATCTGCCCCCTAGAGGTTCATATCAATTGGTATAAGAGCTATAGTGCTTGAGGGAGTTCATTTATATGATTCTTCTCACCGGTGCTATTACAAAGTCGAGAAGAGGCGCCACATCAGAGACTTGGATCTTATATTTCCTTGTCATATGAGCAAAGAGGTGCTCACTGTCCAAAGATAGAGTTGCCCCTGTTCTATTAGTGTTTAAACAGTATTGCTCAACCTCATAGTTGGGAGATGCTTGGTTCTAAATCTCAACAACTCATCTTTGTTGCTTCTGTATCTTTCTTATTATGTAAGTTTTATGTCATTTGACTTTCTTTTGTTACCGAGGAGTTCTCACCTTGGATTCAAGGATGAATCCATTGAAAAGGGAGATTATGATATGATTTTGAGGTTCCAACATCCACTCCGTATCCAAGCTTGATGATCAAAGAAACTTGGATCTTATTTTATAGCATTTTGGTTGTGAAAGAGATGAGATGAAACTTGCTTAAGATGAAAGTGTGGGATCCATCCCAAACAAGCTCAAGATCCACCATATGATATTACTCCAAAGTGTGAGAAATGGGTCTCTTATTAAAGCTCTTTCAAAGAGTACAAAAATGGCTTCTGAATCACCTCAATCGGACATCCGGAGCTCAAGATATTCACAAATCAATGATGAAACCTGCCAGAAGAGCCAGAGTAGACAGACTTCCATCATCTGACATAAGGTGTCACCCTATGTAGCTATAAGGTGCCACAAAGTGGCACCCTTCACTATTACATGTGCCATATTGTGCAACCAGTAAGTGAGATCTTCTACAAACATGAATCCGGAAGAACTTCTACTGTTTTTACTTCATTTTACTTCCAAAAGCCCATGTTGGTTGTTGAACACCATACCTCCTAAACAACCAATCCCATACCCCTTACTTTACCACATTCCCCACACTCATGCCTCTCTTACTATAACTAGAGAAGGTTTTGTATTATTCTAAGGTAGAACCAATTTTAATGAAACATTGAGAGGATTTATACCTCAAGCCCCTTATGGTTATCAACACCTCCATCTCTGCTTCCAGCCCTTGAGACACCGTTTACGCTCCTCAAGATGTATCTCAGGTATTGCCTTGACACCCCGAGTGAGTAGGTGTGCAAGTCATCTTCATCCTAACATTATTCTGATTATTACCCTGTCATATGACTGAGGAGGTTATCATAGACACTTCTACCATTTCCTCCCCTTTTAGAGCTCCCGCAAGCTAGATCCATCATAAGAGGTGAATCTCGCCCCATCCGCTACCAGGAGGTTCATATCAATTGGTATCAGAGCTATCTTGCTTGGGTAAGTTCATTTATGTTGTTCTTCTCACTGAGCTATTAAGAATCAGAGAAGAGGCGCATCGTCAGAGAATTGGACCTTATATTACCTTGTCATATGATAAAGGATGTTCTCAAAGATCAAGGATGGAGCTGCCCCTGTTCTATGAGTGCTTTATCAAGTATTTCTCAACCTCCTAGTTGGGAGGTGCTTGGTTCTATATCTCAACAACTCTTCTTTCTTGCCTCTGTATCTTTCTTATTATGTAAGCTTTATGTAGATTTATTTTATTTTGTCACTCTGGAGTTCTCACCTTGGATTCAAGGATGAATCCATTCAAGAGGGACAATATGGTATGATTCTGAGGTTCCAAGATCCACTCCGGATCCCAGCTTGATGATCAAAGAAACTTAGATCATATTTTGAAGCATTTTTGTTGTCAAAGATATGAGATGAAACTTTCTTGAGATGGAAGTGTGGGATCTTCCCCAAACAAGCTCAATATATGCCATATGATATCACTCTAAAGTGGAGAAAAATGACTTTTGAATAACCTCAATCAGACACCCGGAGCTCAAGATATTCTCAAATCAATGATGAAACCCGTGAGTAGAGTTAGAGTAGATAGACTTCCACCATCTGATGCAAGGTGTCACCCTATGTAGCCATAAGGCACCTCAAAGTGCCGCCCTTCATCATTACAAGCACCATATTGTGCCTCCAGTAAGTGGAACCTTGTATAAGCTTGAATCCGAAAGAACTTCTACTTTTTTTGATTCATTTTACTTCAAAAAGCCCATGTTGGTTGTTGAACACCATACCTCTTAAACAACCAATCCTATACCCCTTACTTTAACACATTCCCCCACTCATGCCTCTTTTACTATAAATAGAGAAGGCTTTGTGTTATTGTATGGTAAAACCATTTTTAATGAAAGCTTGTGAGGATTCATACCTCAACCCCCCTTTGGTTCTCAACACCTCCATCTCCACTTCCAGCCATTGAGGTGCCATTTACGGTCCTTAAGATGTATCTCGGGTATTACCTTGACACCCCGAGTGAGGAGGTCCCTAAGCCATTTTCATCCTGACATTATTCTGGTTATTGCACCGTCATATGAGCAAGGAGGTCATCATAGCCACTTCTACCATTTCCTCCACTTTTGGAGCTTCCGCAAGCTAGATCCTTTACAGGAGGTGAACCTCTCCCCATCTGCCCCCAAGAGGTTCATATCAATTGGTATAAGAGTTATAGTACTTGAGAGAGTTCATTTATATGGTTCTTCTCACCGGTGCTATTGAGAAGTAGAGAAGAGGCACCCCGTCAGAGAATTGGACCTTATATTGCCTTGTCATATGAGCAAGGAGGTGCTCGACATCCAAAGCCGGAGTTGCCCCTGTTCTATTAGTGTTTTATCAAGTATTGCTCAACCTCATAGTTGTGAGGTGCTTGGTTCAAAATATCAACAACTCATCTTTGTTGCCTCTATATCTTTCTTATTATGTAAGTTTTATGTAATTTGATTTTCTTTTGTTAGCGGGGAGTTCTCACCTTGGATTCGAGGATGAATCCATTGAAGAGGGAGAGTACAATATGATTTTGAGATTCCAAGATCCACTCCGGATCCAAGCTTGATGATGAAAGAAACTTGATCTAATTTTGAATCATTTTGGTCGTGAAAGAGACAAGATGAAACTTGCTTGAGATGGAAGTGTGGGATATACCCCAAACAAGCTCAAGATCCACCATATGATACGACTCCAAAGTTGGAGAAATGGGTCTCATATTAAATCTCTTTCAAAGAGGACAAAAATGGCTTCTGAATTACCTCAATCGGACACCCGGAGCTCAAGATATTCACAAATCAATGATGAAACCCGCTAGAAGAGCCAGAGCAGACAGACTTCCACCATATGACAGAAGGTGTCACCCTATATAGCCATAAGGCACCACAAAGTGGCACCCTTCACTGTTACATGTGCCATATTATGCCACCAATAAGTGACACCTTGTACAAACATGAATCTGGAAGAACTTCTACTTTTTTTTCTTCATTTTACTTCCAATAGCCCATGTTGTTGTTGAACACCATACCTCTTAAACAACCAATCTCATACCCCTTACCTTAACACATTCCCCCCACTCATCCCTCTCTTACGATAACTAGAGAATGCTTTGTATTATTGTAAGGTAGAACCAATTTTAATGAAAGCTTGGGAGGAGTCATACCTCAATCCCCTTATGGTTATCACCACCTCCATCTCTGCTTCCATCCCTTGAGGCACCATTTATGGTCCTCAAGATGTATCTCGGGTATTGCCTTGACAACCCAAGTAAGGAGGTACCCAAGCCATCTTCATCCTGATAATATTCTGATTATTGCCCCGTCGTATGAGCAAAGAGGTCATCATAGCCACTTCTGTTACAGCCACTAAAGTCCGGTAAGGTTACTTCAGCGTAGAGTGGCCGACGGTCAAATCATTTCTGGACTTAAGATGGGAGAAAGGTACGTGGTTACAGTTATTATTGAGTTTGAACTGTATTTCAGGTTATGGTTATTGCTTATTAATGTTGCTTGTATAATGTGTTGTTGGATAATGGTATTTTGAGTGTTTGGTTAAATGTGCGGGAAGGAAACAGGTTTTACAGGTTTTCAGGTGGTCAGGAAAACCCCCGAGCGATGCACGCCAAATGGCAGGCGATCTCCTGAGGGTTAAAAGTGGAAAATCGGAAATGAACAGGGGATCAGGCGATCGGCCAGGCGAGCGAAGCTTCTAATAGGCGATCACCAGACCCCCAAACATGAAATGGACAGGGGTTCAGGTGACCGGCCAGGCACTCGCTTGACCCCCAAGAATGAAATGGACAAGAGGCCAGGCGATCGGCCACGCAAGTGGAGCCATTGGCAGGCGATCGCCTGACCCCTGGGTGGAAAAGGACAGAGCGCCAGGCGACAGACCAGGCGATCGCCTGGTACCCCTAGGCAGAATTTCGGGAGAGGTTTAAACCCAAAAAATTAAAGTGTTTAACTATTCTTCACACTTCATCTTCTACCTCCAGCTGAGGAACTCTAACCCCAACCCTTCTACACACCTAAATCACTCAATCCTAGCCTAAATTCGAAGGGAAATCGTGTTCTATGCGGGACTTTCATTGGAAGTAAAGAATGTACGAAGAGAAACTCGAATCATCCACTGTTTGTGAGATTTCTTGAATTAAGTCTGAATTTGAGGTAAGGTTTTCTGAAGTTTGTTATTATATATGAAGTAGTAAACATGTTCTAGTGTTGAATTGGAGCTAAGAACATGATTTACATCATTAATTACTTGAGAAATAGGCAATTTCGAATTTAGGGCTTTTGTGCTTCAGGGTGTAAATTGTTAGGGGAATGTGGAATTGAGGTTAAATTAGTGCTATTGGGTATATTTGGAGCAACATTAATACTTGAAATGTTGTCCAATTGTGGCTAAATCATGGACCTAAGGCAAACACCATAGGATTTTGGTGGAGGAACAAAGTGGTGTAAAATATTGAATTATTGATTCAATTATGTTGGTATGATGTTTCTAAGAAACATTAATACTTGAAGTGAGTTTTGAATCACGATGTAGAATAGAATTATGGATTGAATCCAAAGTTAGTCATTGTTTGTGTATTGAGGAAATGAGAAGGAAAAGTATGATGTTAGTACATGTATGACTTTATAATAGTTCGTTAGACATGCATGTGAAGCTAGAGAGGTTTTGGATGAGGTTTGGTTAGCTTTTTCAAAATGAACTCGAATTGGGAAAATGGGTTATATGGAAATGGTATAAAAGGAAGTGTAATGTTGGCACCTATTTGGTATTGTACTAGGGTATATGAATTATGTATTCAATGGTATTGGGAATTTGGTAGGTGAAGATTGCAGTTGGCATTTTTCGTAAAGTAAGAAAGATCCCAAGAATGACTTGGGGATACGATATTGCTATTACTTCCAAGTAACGATTCAACCTTCTTAAATGCGTATTAAGTTATTACTTAGTGCCATTTCAATTGGTTGAGATCGGACTTATACCGGTGGTGGGGTATATGACAGGTTCTAAGGTAGCAGTAAAGGTGTGCAGGTAAAAGGATAATCCAACGGTTCCGTGTGTCTTCGTGACCACCGAACCCTCTGTTCTATCTGCGATTCTGATTACACTGTGATGTGTCATGGTTCATGCGTCTATGTGACCCGAACTAACTGGGTCCAACATAATGTGTCATGGTTCTGTGCGTCTTTATGACCACCGAACCCTCTTCTAGTGACACGGTTATGGCTATAGAATGGGATTGGTTTTGTGAGTCTCCATGATCACGAACCCTCTGTTTCTATTTCTGTATTCTACTTCTGTCTTCTGATTGGTTCTGTGTGTCAGTGCGACCACTGAACCCACTAATTCTGTCTGATTCTATTCTAACTGGTTCCGTGCATCTTTATGACCACCAAACCCTCTGTAGCTATTCTGATTCTGCCAATAGGGTGATGAAGACGGTTATGAAGGTCCTAGGCCTTCACTAGTACCGTGCGTCTGTTTCTGTTATATGAAGAATTTATGTTACTCCTTGTGGTATGAAAGAGGACCACGGGAGGCCGTCGTGGTGTGTGGGTTGGATTAGGATTGTTTAATGTTTATCATGTGTATTGCATTATATATCTATTTCTATGACATTGTCATTGCAGGATAACATGAAGACAACCTTTATTTCTACCTACACTCTTACTGGATTATTTCAGGAACTCACCCCTTTACTTCTGAATATTTTAGGAGCTTCTGGTTCTGGGCCTGCAGAGTAGTGCCGCACGGCTATTAGTGATTTTGTACCTCAGGTACAATAGCTCCCTCAGCATTCTGTATTTAAAGTTAAGGTATCGCGGGTAGACCGAGGGAAATTGATATTAGGATTTATAAGAATTGATGAATGGGAAGCAATAACATTTCTGTGTAACGGTTATGGGTACTTGATTGGTATTCATCTGATAGGGTACGTTAAGATTGTTATTAATAGTTTGTTCTTCTATACTTTATCACAGCTAGTAGCAGTAACAGCTGAGCCGGGCTTCCTGTCAGAAATAGTTGACCCGACACCCGGATAGCGTATGTATGTTCTGGTAGCTTTGTTAGAAGCTGTGTAGCGTAGATTGCACGATCATATAGTCATGCAAGAACAAGAAAGGAATGCTATGTTGATGATTCTGTATATATTTAATTCATGGATACTTGTTATGTACGTTTATTTTATCAGGAAGTGCTTGCCTGAGGCAGCCTTCTTTCGGAGTATTTGGCCTCAGCGGAGCTCAGTATATCTGTTATTGTATGACATTCTGTTTTACAGGTGCAAGGAAAGCGTAAATTGTACACTATATAATTCTGTAAACAGGGACCTAGAACGTGGGTAAACCCACATTAAGAGCTGCTCATCACGGGATCGATCATTTAGTTCAACGCCGCCCCTCTGACCCCGTGATCGCTTCCTGCCGGGCCGTGTAGCGTACGGGTGGGGTGACATAATCCTTCATGTACTCGAGCCACCATCATTGTCTCATGTTGATATTTTTCTGTGTAAACAAATACTTCAAGCTCTTGTGATCGGTGAAGATCTGAAACTTGTAGCCGAACAGATAGTGTCTCCACTCCTTCGGGGCATAAATAACCGCTGCCAACTCTAAATCGTGCGTAGGGTAGTTCTGCTCATGAGGTCACATCTTTCTCGACCCATAAGTAATAACATGTTGACACTGCATCAATACACAACCTAGACCCGTCTTGGAAGCATCAGCGTATATGACATAAGGCTGTGTCGGGTCTGGTAGTACTAGAATTGGCACATTCATCAATCATTGCTTGAGTTCCTGAAAGCTGTCCTGGCATACCTCAGACCATACAAATGCCTGACCATTCTTGGTCAGCTGTGTGAGCAATGAAGCCAATACGGAGAATCCCGGTACAAATCTGCGGTAATACCCTGCTAACCCTAGGAAGCTCTATATATCCCTCACGGTCTTTAGCTGCGACCAATCTTGTACTGACTTTACCTTCTCTGGGTTGACCGATATACCATGTTCTCTGATGACATGACCCAGAAAAGATATCTCTTTCATCCAGAAATCACACTTTTAGAACTTAGCGTAAAGCTTGTGTTTCCAAAGCGTCTCTAGAAAAACCCCCAAGTGCTCCTGGTGTGATTCTTCATTTGGTGAGTAAACTAAGATATCATTGATGAATACCACAACGAACGAGTCTAGATGTGGTTTGAACACCTCATTCATCATGTTCATAAATGCGGCTGGGGCGTCTGTCAATCCAAAGGGCATCAGTGTAAATTCATAATGCCCATACCGGGTGCTAAACACAGTCTTGGGGATATCTTCCTCCTTCACACGCAATTGAAAGTACCCTGACTGCAGGTCGATCTTAGAAAACACTTTAGCTCCTTTGAGCTGATCGAACAAGTCATTGATCCTGGGCAGCAGGTACTTGTTCTTTATGGTGATAGCATTCAACCGACGATAATCGATACACAGTTGTAGGGTCCTATGCTTCTTCCAGAAAAACAAAACTGGGGCACCCTACGGTGAAGTGCTCGGTCGAATGTATCCTTTCTCTAGCAACTCCTGTAGTTGCTTCTTCAGCTCCGCCATTTCCACTATCGGCATGCGATAGGGAGGGATGGAAATAAGAGTGGATCCTGGCTGTAACTGGATCTAAAACTTGACTTCCCGCTCTGGCGACATCCCTGGTAACTCTTTAGGGAAAACCTGTGGAAAGTATCTAACAACAGGTATCTTCTCCAATTCTTCACATGTACCTACAGAGATCATCTGGTAGTAGTCATCCTCGTCAACCATTGGAAACTGATCCATCATCATAAGCTCAATGCTGTGCTCGATGACCATGACATCAGGCGCAGGTGATAACGGTATATCCTCTCCATTCAGCATGACATGGTGCCTGGAGCAATCGATCTAAACGTTGTTCTTGGAAAGCTAGTTCATTCCAAGAATCACGTCATACTTTGGTATCTCTAATACCAACAAATCTGACTGTATCTTGTGATCTCCGAGAGTCAACTCGCAGTCACAAGCCATCTCATTTGAGATAAAAACTGACTCCCGGCAGTGCGTATCAAGAGTATATCAGGCAAGTATGTGACAGGCAATTGCAAAGATAGGACACATCTCTGCGAAATTATTGAAATGGACGCGCCAATATCGAAAAGTGCAGGAACTAAAGTGCCATTAAGAAATAATGTACCTGCCAGCGCTCCCTGTTAGGTGGTCTCGCCCCTCTTAATCTAGAATACCCGACCCGGTCCAGGCTGTGGCTGTACGCGTGAAGGTGGCGGTGTTATCTACAGCCTCAGCTGTGGAGGCAAAATCCCACGCTGTGCCAATTGGCATCCCATGATGACGCTGGCATTACTCCTCGGATGTGGTCGTGGATGACCCTAAAATTCCTGCATCTGCAGACAATCCCAGATCCAATGGTTAGTGGATCCGCACTTCAGGAACTGACCTAACTATCGGCGGCATCCCGGTCCTGCATGTACCTTGCCGTACTTCTCACATAATCTAGGTGGCTCTTCCGGGCTCTTGCCCTTGTCGTTCTTGTTCCTTCCAAATCCGCCTCTCCCGCCTGTATCCCTGCTGGGTTCTTCCTGCGCTGATCCTTTTCCTCCAACTTGAGGTTGGGAGGGTACAACTACGGTGCCTATCTCCTGTGCCTCTACCACGTAGGATCTCTGAACTGCCTCATGAAGAGATGTGAAGCAGAACGGTGTGATGAAACGCCTGATCTCTGGTTGAAGGCCTCCAACAAACCTCTTGGCCTTCTCTTCCTCTATATTATAGTAGTGGGGAACGTACCGCACCAATCGATCAAACTCTACCTAATAGACGGCAACGTTCGTAGTCCCCTGTTTCAGGTTGTCGAACTCCTGATGCATGAGATCTTGGATGGCGTAGCCTAGCCATCTCTCATGAAATAGACGGGAAAACTCTTCTCAATCGATGCCTATATCGTACTGCTTTGGGAGGGCATACTGTCCTCCTCTGGGTCCTGCAAATCCTTTGGCTCTCACGATGCCCATACACCAGTTGTAGGCCTGATCTCGAAAGGTAAAGGTGGCCAACGAGACCATATCCTCTGGTGGGAAAGATAATCTGCCTAGTATACGCACCATCTCGTTATACCAGGCCTCTGCTGCCTCTAGTCCTCCCTTGCCTGAGAATCGAGGGGGATTCAGGCGCTGGAAATGCTCTATAGTGGCCAGAGACTTCAATCCTGTTGTCCGCTCAACTCGGGCCCTCCGGCCCCCATGAGGGATCTCCACAACATCATCATCCCGCTCTCGACGATGACGTACTGGTACTTGCCGGGGAATACTCTCCGCACTGTCCTCTTCCTCCTTATCCTCCTCAAAATCCTGGTAATCCCGTGAGTTCGTGAAAGTGGTAGTAGTGTCGGTATTAGCCTCCGACCCTGGCTGTGCATCGGGATCATCGGAGTGATCCCCATCGCTAGCTGGGCCATGAGGCGCTCCAGTCCAGCCAATATTCAGGACCTCCCTGATATGCCCGAGAATCTGTAATAAGGCCCCCTGAGCAGGCTACTCCGGAGGGGCTACTGGCTGTACTACTAGCCGGGTTTGGCATACCTGGTTCCTTCTCCGTCTCCCTCCCTGATCGGTGGGAGGAGCGGAATCAGCTGCATTCCCGGTCTCGGGACACGTAACTCGCCCACTACGAGTGTTAGGCATCTATAATTCATAAAGACAAGCACATACATAACGGTTAACTTCGAAAATTAGCAAGCAGCAGTTTACCTAAGGCTCTGTAGTAGATGTATGCATGCATGATGTAGATTTTCCTAGCAAAAAAAGATGGAATCGAAATCCCGGTGTTAACTTTCTTCTTTCCTAAGTTCAACTTTCTAGGTACATTATGCTTCTTTTTATGCGATTTTCGATATAACCAAAGACAACTTTCCTTAGTATATTATTCAATTTTTTATTAACCTTACTACTAAACCTAGGTCATGTTATGAATGCTTAAACTGATTGCCCTTAGTTTTATCTGCCATTCCTAGATAGTCTTCGTTAAGAAGGTAGCTAATCTTCCACTATACTACCCCAGAATGGTCGGTAAAACAGGGATGTCAATCTAACCATCCCTAACATTTGTAACCTAGGCTCTGATACCAAACTGTCACCACCACCCCCATTCATCGTGGAGGAAACATAATGTTGGGCGATGGCGACGACCGGAGAACCTTTGACCATCTTCGCTGGGCCCCAGAGAGAGTGAGATGAGAATAGAAAACCCAGCCCATAATTTTTTTTATTAGCGTTTGCCTTATTTACTAATGTGTGTTACAAGTTTTACGACACTCGGGAATGTCAAAACCTGTACCCGAAAATACGTTAGCGGTTATATCGAGAATCATGCAATAAATAGCAGTTATAAGAAATATACAGAGGGAGTCCCACCCACTTCATTGGGTAGAGAGTTCCCCGAGATTGAGAAAATATACCGTCCGAGTTAGAAAGCATTAGAGTGTGTTTATGCTTTCTAACTATATGCATGCCACGTCCTACAGAGCTGAGTGTTTAGCCAAAAGGTAAATGTACTATGAGTCGAGTGGTCGGTGGGATCCACTCGCTAACACTGCCGCTGCTGACAACACAAGGAGAAGTATAACCGTTAGTACAACATTTGTAAGT
>JBBYHH010273408.1:0-12766 GCA_038382905.1 Daphne laureola
GGCACTGTCCCATTTTCATATGTTTACCTTCATGGACTTATTCGCGATTCTCAGGTAAGTGCTATACATGTGGAAATGAACATATAATATGTTTTTGACAGTCTTGCTGATCAGTATTCATGCGACATCTGAGCTACAATTCTTCGAAAACTCACGTAAATGTTGATTTCTTTGGAAATCAGCATTTGGAACTCTTGTAAACGTTCATCAGCTAAAGCACACATAATGGATTTCATAATGGATTTCATAATGGAACTTCTCTCATGCTAGAATGATCCTTAAAGTTCACATAAGTTTTGATTATACAGGTAACATGAATTGTGTGTAAGCGAAAATCATTGAGAAAAAGAGCTTGTGGACGCCTCTCTAAAATGAATATTTTCCACCCTTTCTTTTCATTAAAGATTTTACAAAGCCAAAATGTATTGGAACTGACTGCTAGCATGCGTGCATCTGGGTGCCATGAAATATTAGTATATATATATATATATATATTTATATATATACTAGCAATCAATACATTCGTTGAACGTAGAAAATACTTTACAAAATAAAAGGTATGAAATGAAAAATAATTAATGAAATTATATATTAATTGATCAAAAACATAAAATTAATAGAAGACAATTATTGTGCGCAAAACATTATTAAGTCTTCAACAAACTTTAAAATTGATTAGTAAGTTGATGATATATTCTAAAGTTAGAAATTATAAGGATACATTTTAAGATTTGAAGATTAATAGTAATATTGTAGTTGAATGGATAACACAAATTAAGCAAATAATTTACTAAAAATCTATTATCAGTCTACGTTCCATTTTAATATCTCATTTTTTTTTGTGTATTCCACTTAAGGATAATTATATCAAAACATATAAAGGTTTTAGTAACTTTTGGCATTTTCACTTTTTAGAATTCTATAATTACTGAAACTCTATTTAATTAGTATTTATCATCATTAAAACTCTAATTTAAAAGTATACTTAAAAGAGCATAACAACTTAATTATTAAGATAAAAAAGTTTTTCAATAGTTACGAAACATATTAGTTAATTGGGTGTAAAATAAATATAAATGTAATTGTAAATGTAGAAGTATTAGACTATTAGGTGTGTTTTCTCCCTGTCCCGTAAAGATCGTTGTGTTTGATTCTGATGTTTCAAATTGCAGTGTTTGACTCAAATTTTCACAAAGATAAATAGTGCAGAAAAATTCAATTTTTTTTTTATATACTCCTTCCGTCCGTGAAAGATTCATCCATTTGTGTTGACAGTTTCACAGTATTTAATCTATGATTTATTTTCATGAATGTTTAGACATTGGAAATTAAATATTTCATGTGTATCATAATTTGAAATCCAAATTTTCTAAATATATTTTTTTTGAATTTTTTAAAACTATTTATCTTTAATAAAATTTGAGTCAAACATTGAACTTTAAAACAGCAAAATCAAACGGATGAATCTTTTGTGGACGAAGGGAGTATATATTTACAGAATTTAGGCTTTAAGTTATGATAAGCATTTGAATTACTTAACCTTATCTGTTAAAATATTCATAAAAATAAATTATAAATTAAATGCTGTGAAAAAACAAAACAAAGTCTGCAACTTTTATGGGACGAATGGATTATTTCTTTCCGTGAAAGTTAGGGCCTTAGATGGTCACCAATGAAACTTGAAGATTAAGTAAGATTTTTAATCATAATATGTGCTATTTTTTAGGAATGAGTGCGCATGATCAATGCTGATTTTTTAGAGTTTTTTTAAATGCATTTTAGGATCCTATTAAGATTAAAACTCTAGATGATATAGAATGACAATTTTAGGTATTATTAGAAGACTATAATAACTGAAATTAAAGGGTAAAAAAGTCGTTCAACATTTACCAAAAGTTATTCGTGCTTTTTAATATATATATATATATATGTAGGCAGACACATACACACACTTACTAGCACTGTGTAATTATTTCAGGGGAGGAAAATGTCAAAAACACTTGGTAATGTGATAGATCCGCTTGATACAATTAAAGAATTTGGCACTGATGCTTTGCGGTTCACCCTTGCTTTGGGTACTGCTGGTCAGGTTTGCTCCCTTAACCATGACTTGAACATTTTTAACGTTTACTACTCATACATAGGTGTCTCAAGCTAGCCTAGTCCTTTTCCCTTTCTAATGAGAAATAATTCCATCTGGATTGTCTGTATTCTCTAGGACCTGAACTTATCTACTGAAAGATTGACTGCAAACAAGGCATTCACAAATAAATTATGGAATGCTGGCAAGTTTGTACTACAGAATTTACCAGGCCAGAATGATGTCTCTGATTGGGACAGCTTGTTGGCACTAAAGGTGGTTGCTTACTTGTTAGAAGTTACTAATTTTCTTAAATTGGTATTCAGCATTGAATGATTACCACAAACTTCGGGAATAATTTTAATTAAAAGAAGATTTCTCATTTCTTACACTCATGATTCAAGAAGGCATCCTCCTAGCCTCCTACCCCTTAAACAGTTTTTTTCTGGATTACAGTTTGGTATGAGTTTTAGGCTGATTAATTTGATCATCAGTGACATTCTCATATGTGCTTTTATGATACTATAAGTTATTTTGATTATTAGAATTTTCTGGGGGTCTGATAGGAATTGTTACGTAAAATAGACTGTTTGGGACTATGTTTGAGATAATTTGTGTTCATAGCATCATTTGGTTACTCTTAATTTGTTTATTTTATTTTATTTTATGTCTTTGTTCTCCATGTGCGCTATTTTCCTATACATCGTGGTCTGTCTCGTCAAATATTTAAAGCTGATGGGTGCGTTTGTCCTGATCTCAGCCATGAATTTTGGCATTATAATGAGTTTCTTCTACCCAGATGTGAAACAATTTGAAGTTTTTTGAGACTGGAAAACATTCTTCTACCTCTGTTAATATAGCTCTATCTTGAGAGCTTTTCCGTCATCTTATTATTATATCACGTATAAGTGTTGTAGGCCACCAGCTGTACTGTAATACTGGATTCGGAGCTGTTGTGTGAATTAGATTGCTTTGTGTTTCTGTCCCCATTGACATGGAGGAGCCTCTTCTCCATAGTGCCACAAAGTTCCTTTTATATGATGTAGGATGTTTTGGTGAAGTTACTATGAGCTGATCAACTTGTCTCTTTCTTCAGTTTGATTCGGAAGAGTCACTTCTCAATCTCCCATTAGCAGAATGCTGGGTGGTGAGTAAGTTTGCATTACAGTTATAGTGCTACTATTTCTTGCAAGTGTAGCTTAAATGTTCATTTGCTTATATGTTTTTCAGGTTTCAAAACTTCATTTGCTTATAGATGCAGTCACTGGAAGCTATGAAAAGTTTTTCTTTGGTGACATTGGAAGAGAAACATATGATTTCTTTTGGAGCGATTTTGCAGACTGGTATGTATAGTTGGAAAGTCCTGAAACATATGATTTGTTGGGCAGTTTACATATCATGGAAACCAAAACAAAACATTCTCTCTTTGGTTGGAAGGCTGAAAGCTTTGTCGCATTATTGATGCAAGCTTTTTTCATAATGATCCGAATGGAGAGTTTTTTTGTACTCTGCATTATAGTCTATGTTTCTTGTCATCTTGTTACCGATAACGACCTCATGACCACATCATATCGCTACACTCTATCATATTTGCATGGTCATGGGTTTTGATAGTCAAGGGTCCCTTTCCTCACTTGTTAGTAGCAACTGCTCTTCCATATTTACACCTGAACCTGTTCATCCTATTTAAATCTGTAACAAAGGAAGCTTCTCTGATTCCTGTTTGCTATCTAGTGATTCTATTTACAAGGCCCCCTCAGCCCCTTCCCCCCAGACAAGACAACCCGAAGTAAAATAAGATTAATTAAATAAAGAAGAAAGAAGAAGAACAAATGGTTAATGTCTCACTTACATCTTTTCTCAGGTACATAGAAGCCAGCAAATCTCGGCTTTACCACTCTGGGGATCGTCCAACTGCTATAGTGGCACAGGCTGTCCTTCTTTATGTCTTTGAAAATGTTCTGAAATTACTCCATCCGTTCATGCCATTTGTTACTGAGGAACTCTGGCAGGTATGCCCTTTCATGCAGGATTTGAGTTCCATTTATACTAAATGCCAGCCTTTTAAGTTAACTTGTTTTTCTTCCCTCAATGGCTAGCACATAAGACTAGTGAAGCTGAAGAATATTTCAAAATTTTCTGTTTCTTTTTGTGTTGCCAATAATTTACTTCTCCGTCACATTTTATACCACTTGACAGTTATCATGACATGTTCCTGGAGCACTTGAAGAACCCTTCTTTTGAATTCCTGATTGCTATGCTATGGTAGAATAAGAGTCGCTTGTTTTCTTTTCCCTTTGGCTTTTAAAGATTTTGGATAGTGATTTTAGTTACATCACTACAAAAGAAGCTTTATGCCAGCACCATTTGCTCACTTAATGATCGACTAAAGGCTTTGTCAAATTCTCTTCGCTGTAAATAGACATCCTCTAAGTGCTCTCACTCTTGCTGTCAACGAGTCCTATTAGAATCACTATGGTTCATGGTTTTATGGATTGTTTTGTTTTACCCCTATACTTGTCTTAACAGGCACTGCCTGTCCGGAAAGAAGCCTTGATAGTATCTCCATGGCCACAAACTTCTCTTCCAAGGCTTCTTCACCAGATAAAACGATTTGAGAACTTGCAAGCTTTGGTAAGTACTTAAATGGTCATTTTCCCTGATATTTTCACATCCACTAACTCATGCTTATTATTAAACATTTAAGACTAGAGCAATCCGGAATGCAAGAGCTGAGTACTCTGTTGAGCCAGCAAAAAGAATATCGGCATCCATCGTTGGCAGTGAAGATGTTGTTAAATACATATCTGTAAGCTTTTTTGTCTTTTTCTTTCCTTTTCTCTTGGGGGAGAGGACATTTTATTTACATTTCTTAGGGAAACATGTGGCCTTCTTTAGATTAAGACATCAAAGTTAAAGATAGTCAATCATGTCATGGGTGACAGATAATGTGATCTTAGTTGCTAAAGCTAGAATTTTAAACAGATTGTGGGTCCATTTGGAGAATTCTTTTTTTCTTTCAAATGAATAAAGAAACTCATTTGAAATATACTCTTATGGAAATTTGTATGACATCCCAACCTAGAATTTATTCTAGAACACATCTATTCTTCGTGTCTTGATTTGATTAACGAATCATATTCTTATTTTGAAATGATTACATCACAAGCATAATTCTTATGTCAGCTAAATTCCTCAAAATTGGGGAAAATTTACGTATTGGTTTGAGGTGACTCTTCATGGGATCCTGTGGCTCTTATGGTCTTGGATTTTTATAATATTTCAAGGTGTCTAGAGTAAAAGGTTTCGTTACTTATGCAGACTATAGTAGTAACACAGAATTTAGTTTACACTTAAGGATAGCTAAACGATTTGAAGCTGGAATAATGGGGAAAATAAAACAGGCTGAAGAGTGGTGCAAATTTATTCTCAAGAGGTGGGAAGTTGAAGAGTGTTTTTCTGATTCTGAATATTTGTATTCTTTTCTCATTTGCTCGCCCATATTTGTTCTGAGAGCAGTAAGCCAATTCAAGTGAAATAAATGATGTCTATAATATACTTATATATAATCTAGAACTAAATCCATACATTTCTAAATTTAAACTTCTCCCTCCATTTTTTTTAAGAAAACACAACAAACTTTTAAATAAAATATCCAAATCTAAATTTAGAAATTCTTCTGGAAGAGCACAGCCAGTTTGGTCTCCAGCAACAATAACTGAGCCTTAATTCCAACACAATTTTTGCTTTCTATTCTTCACTTCCTTTTACGCTCATTTTGTAGTTATTCTTTTATACGAACAACTTGAAGATGTTTGTATAAAGACAGAATAGTTTGCATTTTTGTTTTCTTTCTTTCTTATGCAAGTTACTGAACACAATTGATACTTTGTTGCGATTTTAACTAAATTAGTTTTCTGAAAAAACTTACACATTGCAGAAAGAGAAAGAGGCTTTGGCTCTTTTAGCTAGGTTAGATTTACAGCACGTCAGTTTCCAAGATTCTCCACCAGGTAAGCTAATTTTCAAACTTTCTCCTTTAAGAAACTCATATATCCTCCTTGGCATTTTCCATCTTTCTATCAGGGATTCTACGAGCTTTCTGTCATGGAAGTTTCCCCTTCTCGTGTTCCAACTTTGAATTAATACATACATAGAAATAACAGTGAGATATATATATATATATTTTTTTTAGCTGGAGCTCCTTTTCTAACTGTTAGAAAAAACAAAAGACCTGTCTATATCTGTTTTATTGTTTTCCAAACAATGATACCATCAATATTACTCGTACCTATGTAAAAGGAAAGTGGTAAGATTTTCTATAGCTGAATGGATTTTCATGTCAGTTGGATTTTTTCAACTTACTTGAATGTTATCTTTCAGGGGATGCAAATCAGTCGGTACATCTTGTTGCAAGTGAAGGTTTGGAGGCTTATCTTCCCCTTGCCGATATGGTCAATATTTCAGCTGAAGTGCAACGCCTTTCCAAGCGCTTGTCCAAAATGCAAACGGAGTACGAAGGAATTATAGCTTGTCTGAAGTCCCCAAAAGTATGCACTTAGTCTGCTTATTTTTAATGATTTTGATTTAAATCATGCAAAGTTTCTAGGCAAACTATAGTATTGTAAAATATTGAAATGTGATCTGGTGGTGGGATAAAAACTTGAAAGGTATTTCTACATAAATCAACCAAGTCACAGAAATAAGAGTTTCAAGAACAACCGGTCGAAAGAGATGTGATATCTTAAAACACAACAAATGATTCAGTCAAGTTAATGGCCAGTTATACTGCATATTGGTGGCTGAGAAAGAAATAGCATGTTTTAAAGAGGAAAGCTAACTTATTGCTGAAATTTAATTCAGCATCCCATGATCAATGATTCCTTTTATTGTATAAATAACATTATCCTCATCATCATACTAAATCTCAATTAATTTAAAAGTTAGTTAACATTTTTAAGGTTATAGAACAAACATACTTGTTAAGTTTTATGATTGATGCCCTTTCTGGTGCAACCTTTGTTACGAAGGTATTATGAAATGAATGAAATTCCAAAACCATATCTTCACAGACTTTTTCACCTGCATGGAAAATACACGAGACAGTGACGAGTTAAAGGTTCTGTAATAATCTTCCACTACAAGGTCAATATTATAAAATAAATGTACATCATGGAGCAGAACTGAAAAGATAAATGTTGTGTTAGAGGGCATTCTGCCTAAAGCTAATTGTCAATACTTGGAGAGACCTTACTGATATATAGTAGTTAGAAAACCATTAAGCATGTGTATCGTACCATGTATGACTAAGACATGACTTTCATGAGCATCGTAATGAAAACCTTATCGATCACAACATCTAATAGGACACTTACAAGGTGAAACAGTTCATACTTATCACTATGATAGGGTAGCGTACAAGAGGGGCAAAAGCAAAACTTTGTGCTCCTACACCATAATAGAGCATTTAACCGAAAATGAATTAGTAATATTTGAGAGGGCTTGCTGCAAGTCGTGTATGCTCTAACAAACATTCCCAGTGTCTCGATCATTTACTATTCATGAAGGCTTTAAGTTAGAACACTTAACAAAAGTTCTGCCCTTTCTTTGATACTACATTTACTGAATGAGTACCTTGCATAGATTCAGGTTATCCTATGCTCTGCCTCGTTACACTGTTGTTCAGTGGAAGTTCCCAACATTACTGATGTTACAAGGATGTTAACTATGCTATTTTGCGCTTTCTGCAGTTTGTTGAGAAAGCTCCAGAGGAAGTTGTGCAGGGGGTCCGGGAAAAGGCAGCAGAGGCGGAAGAGAAAATTAATTTGACTAAGAAACGTTTGGAGTTTCTTCAGTCCACAGTTTTGGTTTCGAAGTAGTCAGCATTGTCAATTAGCTGTGATGGAAGACTCTGCTGAAGAGATTATGTTCATAAATCTGGCAGTTTTTACGTCATTAGGAGGGGCACATCAGGTCAAGAATAACAGTAGGCATCCCTGAACAAGCTCCACAACTCTAGCGATGGAGAGGAATTTCATTATTAACATTTCTACGTGTTCAAAGGAGCTCAAGACGTAACATTTCTATGTGCAAGTTGCTGGCAGGTTTTTTCAGCAGCTGTGCTAGTGATAAACTGCTAATGGGCTCCCCGGCTTTGGCTTACAGAACCGTGTACATATCCTTTGCATCGACCACTTACTATATTTCAAGGTATTTTAATTATTTATGTACTGCGTTGTTCAATTCCCGTCTTTCTGATATGAGTAGATGTTACGCCTTGAAAACTCAACATTGAAATCTGTAGAGATACTGTACACGAACACCTTTGTTGGGACCAAAAAAAAAAAAGAATCATTTTGAGAAAATAACTTTGAGTACTTTTAATGCTAATTTGTTACTCTATCCCAAAAGATTGTATATTTATAAAGCAACACAACAGAGAAGGAAAATTATTTATTAATCTTGGTAAAATTTTAATAATTTCTGAAAATGATTTTTTTTTTTATTGAAGTTATCTGTGTTTGATTTTTTATATTTGATTTAAGTTATTTGTGTTTGATTTTTGATATTTTAAGCTGTAGTGCTTAATTTTAAAAAATTATTAAGACAAATGAAAAAGTTTAAAAAAAAATTAATAATTAAAAAATTTAGATATCAAATTATAAGATGCATATGAATCAATTAATTTTACATTTCTAAAAATTAAAAAATAAATTATAAATTAAATATTGTGAAATAGTAAAAATAAAAACTGTAATTTTTGTGAGATTGAGAGAGTATCAAACAATAAATGGAAAATGGAAGTTTAATATTGAAACTTTAATCGGGAGAGGAGAGTATTACATAAGAAAACCAGTCTGTACCTAATTGTGCTAGGGAAAAGGTAAACAACAATACCAATATGACTACTATACTTTAGACAAGCTTCCAGGTTAGTCAACAACACTCGATAGTTTACAATACACTCACTGACAGAAGGCGCCAAGGTCTGTTCCCTAAGCCGCAGCGTAGAAAAGACGATGAACAATGGGACGAGCTCTGCACAAGGCCTCCAATGGTTGAGCTTTAGGCATAGTAGTCCCTGAACCTTCACTCATTTCAATTTGGCCAACGTCTATCTTTTCCCAATCAAAACACTGAATCATAGAGCCCAAGGCCAGAGCAATCACTCGCTGCGCCAGTCCAGCACCAGGACACGCTCTTCTCCCCATCCCAAACGGAATCATCTTGTGCGACTCCCTCTCTTCTCCATTCTTCTCAAATCTCTCCGGCTTAAAACTCTCCGCCTCCTCCCAACCTTTCGGATCTCTCTGAATCGCCCACGCATTCACCACCACCATTGTATCTCGCGGCACATCGTACCCACCGATCTTACAATCAGCCGCCGCCACGTGCGGCAGCAGCATCGGCGCCGCCGGGTACAGCCGCATCGTCTCCCAGATCACGTTCTGGAGGTACGGAAGCTTCGCGACGTCCTGTTCTTCCAGAAGCTTCTCCTGCCCGATCTGCGTTTCCAATTCTTCCCTCACTTTCTTCAGTACATCAGGGTGGTTCAGTAGATTTGACATCGCCCATTCCAGCGTCACCGCTGAAGTATCGGTTCCGGCGAGGACAAACACGAGAATCAGGCCTTTGATGATCTGATCGGTGTAGTACTCCGGCTGGGAGTCTTGAAGAGAGAGTAAGTGATCGATCATGGTGTTGTTTTTGTCTCCTCGCCGGCGCTCGTCGACTAAACCCTGTAAAAGCCCGTCGAAGCTTTGTGCTAGATTCTTCACCTTCTGTTCGTAACGCTTCCCGTCGATCCAATTCAGGATCGGGAGAAATTCTCTTGGATTCGCGGCGCCGCCGAGGAGGAACGCCTCCGTGATGAGGTACCGGAACATCTTCGCCTCTTCCTCTTCTTGGCCGTAGTATCTTTTTCCGGCGACCATTCTCATTATGTTGTTGAAGGTTAAGTCGGTGAGCAAGGGCCTCAATTCGACTCGGGCGAATTTGTCGTTGGATTCTCGGGACAAGCTGAGAAGTAACCGCCGGATCTCGTCTGTACGGATGTGGAGGAAGGCGTTGAGGCGAGCGGATGAGAAGATCTCGACGGCGCCGATCCGGCGGAGGTTACGCCAGTGGTCGCCGTAGGAAGAGGCGGTCATGGTGGTATGGTCGTAAGACACATGCTTACCGCCGATGGTTTGTGGTCGGTTGGCCAAGACGATGTCGTTTTTGGTGAAGCACTCCTCGACTAGGGCGGCGGAGGCGACGACGACGACGCGGCGGGAGCCGAAGCGGAGGGAGAAAATGGGTCCGTATTTCTGCGACAGGCGGTGGTAGAGGCGGTAGACCGGGGGTTTGAGTAGATGGAGGTGGCCGATGATGGGAAGAGAAGGCGGCGACGGAGGGAGGTTGAGGCGGCGGCGAGTGATGAGGTTGAGGGCGAACAGGAGGAAAGTAAGAAGAGAGAGAGATGTGAAGAGTATGATGGTGAATTGTTCCATGTTTGGATAGCTTTTGTGAGTATTTTGAAACTTTGCCAAATTCAGTATTTATAGTATACTTGTTCTGTTGTTCAGTTGCTGGGAAACTTCAGCCTGCAATGGGCGCAAAAGCGAGGGAATTCTACATTACTGATACCTATAAACTTAAAAAAATAAAAAATAAATATTTTATTTACGTAAAAAGTAGTTTTTTTTTATTAATTTATTATTTATTTAATTATTATAAATTTTTTCAAGTTAAAATTAAAAATAATGTAATGAATTTTTTTTATACATTGATAAAAACAGTGATTTGGTTCACCGTTAAACTAAAATAATATATATTTTTTATTTTTTTATAAATTTTTTTAATCTAAAATGGATATAACAATTTTAAAAGTAGTAAATTAATCATACAACTTTTTTTAAATAAAAATTATGTCATCCGGTCTTTAAAAAATGAATCATTTATTTTAGTTGTTTTATAATATTTAATTTATGATTTTTTTTTTCATTCATGTCTAGATATCTAAAGTTAAATATTTTTTATATGTATCATAATTTATAATATAAGTTTCTTAAATAAAAATTTTTAAAATATTTTTGCACTATTTTTTTTTATAAATATTTAAAGATCAGAGAGAGTATACTTATTTTTTATTTTTTAGACGGTTGCCCACGGTACTCCTTAGGTAGGGAGGGTCATCGTTGCAAAGAGACGTTTGCAAGCCTTCTATTCTTACAATGGTTGATTTTCTTCTAAAATTTTCAGTTCTGTTGACCAGAATTCTGATTCGTGCGCGCTGATATTTGAGAATTTCCTTTTACTTGCACTTATCCCCACATTTTTAGTTAAAATTTACAACTTACCCTGTATGTTTTCAATATTGTCGGTTAAAGCATCTATAACAATGTTAATTAATTTTTAATTACTAGTTAATTTTTAGTTAAATTTTAATTAAAATAACAAAAAAATTATTTTAATTAGTGACTTTAATAAATTCATCACAACAATGTTAGTTATTATTATTATTTGGCTAATAAATTTAACATTCCTTCTCTTCATTCTAAAATTTGGAGAGTCATTGATAGTAAAAATTATTATGACTAGTGTAATAATTAATATTGTTAGATTAGTTTTTTTTCTATTTTTATTAATTATATTTAACTAAAAAGCCTTATAGTTATAATTATTGTAGATGCTCTAAATTCTCAAATCCCATGGTTAATAAACAAATAACTTCAAGATAAAACGTGAATATAAATAAATTCACTACATGAACGTATCAAGATTTATACATAAACAAGGCTTTCCTTTGCACATCCTATAATAAAGAAAGTTGGCATTGACCTTCATCATTTTCTTCTTTGATGAGTTCCCAAGCTACACAATAAACGTATTTGTCCTTTTTTGATTTTTTTTTTTTATAGAATTTGTCATATTTCGATCATAAACTTATGGTTTCGTGTCTTGTAAATTCTGTCTTAAAAAAATCGTTAATTGATTTAATTGATGATAATGCTCATATTTAAAATTATAATTTATTTCACGAACTTGTAATAAATGTATATATAAGTCCAAACATTTTTTCCTCAGTTTTGCTCCATCCTTTCTTGCAAATTGAATTGATTTGCAGAACCACTTTGCCTTCCTTTTCCTAAAGAAAATTGATCCTTCAGCCTCTCCCACAAGCAAGCACCACTCTGCCTCAACCCTCACTGGCCATGTCCACCCTCATCGGCCTTCCATATCGAACCTTGCGCCGATATCAAAGATCGAACTGCTAACTAATGAAGAAGGTGTTTTGGCACAACAACTACATCTGACTCTTTTCTTTGATATATATATATATAGTCCAGTTACAAACCTTAACCCAATTAGATTAGGCTAAACTTATAGACAAAGTAAAACTCCTAACTTAATTAGATATACTAAGGACTTTAGGAGTCCTAGACTGACCAGGAGTAAATAACAGAACACAGTCTTAAGCGTGTAACTAACAGAACTAGTGACTTGCTTTACAAGCAAGTCACTCAACTAAGTGAACTAAACTAAATCCAACATTGTCTCCCTTAAACTAACTCCAATGGCTGAGAGAGTTTATTTCTGTAACTGACCAAACACCAAGTAGTCCTTACAGCTTTATAAAAACATCAAGCTTGAGTGGTTTGGTCATTAGATCTGCAATTTGATCCTGACTGTTGCAATGTACTA
>JBBYHH010273519.1:0-12764 GCA_038382905.1 Daphne laureola
CAAACTTTCAATAATAGCATATGTATGGAGGTAAAAATATATGAATATTGGACAATTATCAACGCCTTAAACTTAACTTCATAGAGAAGCTCCTCTAGATGATATAAATCAATTAGAACCCTAGCAAAGGTGAGACGAGACCTATTCATTGTAAGAGAGTCTGCCATCAAAGGCATACCCAACTTGATGCCCAGCTGCCCTATTATCTTAGGGGTCCAGAACTGTAGGCTCAGATTAGGGAAACGAATCCAAACAGGGGAGATTTGAATAACCTTTTACCCAATTCCATTCCAGGCTCATACTCCTTAATTACCAGAGGCTTCCCAAATAAAGAATTCATTAGTCCCTCAAAAATCTTAATCATATCATCTCTGGAATGAAATCTAAACAGAAAAACACCAGATTGCTTTGTAAAAACATGGCTTACCACATGTTTCCAGCGGGCTACTATGTACTTTCGCATGTTTTCCCAGGTGACTTCAGTGCCCATCACACAACCAACTAATGTATTCTCCCATTAAGCCCGCCCTTCCCAGACATCTTCATCTGATAACTCAATTTCATCAGAGTCCTTCACAAGCGGGTCGAAATCAAGCGTGAAATTGACTGGTTGATGGACTTTCAAGCTGTCCAAGTATGATTTCGGAGGAGACCTCACTGGGGACGGAACCCTATCCCCCCCACTGAGCACTCTGAGGTGGTGGCTGCGTGCTCGACGAGGGCTCAACTCGCTGATTTACCTGTAACTTAGATGCCCCAAGTGAAATTGGGGAGGATTGTAATCGATCGACATCCTGAAGGATATCGATCGAAGGGGAGGACAATTTCTTCTGCGCTGAGTGCGACTTGAGAGCACTATCAACCGCCTGAGCAAGCTGATGGACACCCATCTTCCGCGGGGACGTCACCGGTGAGTCAAGCACAAACGATTCTTCCGGGATCGAGTCTAGATCATCAGGAGGAACAACACATGTGGTACCTTTTTGGGAGGCCGACCCCTCGTAGCCTTCTTCGGAGGAGCACCACTGCCGTTCGACCGGCGCTAGACCATAAACTTGGGTCCGGCAAAGCAAAACTCTAAAACCCTAGCAGACCATATTTCTCAGATCCCATGTTCTAACTGTTTAACTCAAATTCTAATAAACATAAAGTGTGCAAAAAAAAACAAGAAAAAATATATTTAGAGAATCTAGATTTCAAATTATGATACTGTAAAACTGTCGAAATAAGTAATGCTTCATCTGTCCTTAAATAATTTTACACTTTGTGGGAATGCGGAGATTGTGAATGTATATTTTTATGTAATTTGATATAATTGTCCTTAAATTAGAGTTATACAAAAACGAGATAAAAAAAATAAAAATAAAATAAAGATAACTTAATATTTTAGAGGAGAGACATTTTCATTTAAAAAAAATGTATAAGATTATTTGGATACGGTGGAATATAAAACAATAAAAACAAATACGTCAACTTTCCGTATAATATTTCCTTGTAAACATTAAATCAAAACTAAAGAAATTCAGCATTTTTCAGGCAATGGTACCAAAAGAAGACAACACACCACAAGTCACGTGTTCATCCTCACCATTCCCTGTACCTAACACTTCATCGCCATTGTAGATCAAACCAACCAATCAATCGCAGTTCCTTCCTGGTATATAAATCAAACACGCTCAATCCTCAGCTCTCACAGATCTTCCATTGGTCAAAGTCATAACACTTAATTGCCCAATCGAAGTTCCTATCCATGTCGCCTGCACCATCTATCACCGGCGTACAGGTCGAAGCCGTGGCTTTCCCGCCGGCCGTCAAGCCTCCGGGATCCAACAGCACTCACTTCCTCGCCGGAGCTGGTGTGAGAGGCTTGAATATCGAGGAGAAATTCGTGAAGTTCACCGCAATTGGGGTGTTCTTGGAGGAGAAGAAGGCGGTTGAGACTCTCGCCGGAAAGTGGAAGGGGAAGAGCGCCGACGAATTGGACGGATCTGTCCCGTTCTTTAGGGAAGTCGTTACAGGTAATTTCAATTTCTGGATAGCACGTTGAGCTGTTGGATTCATTGTAGTAGTAGTTTTTAATTACTTGATTTTACGGCTAGGTTAACGCATGAATGGGGATTGTTAGTTGTCACTGCAGATTCTGAACTTGTCTGTAGGTTGCAGTTGCATATGGTCCATTTCTTTTGGGTGATCATGCATTTTTGTCATTTTGATCACACAGGAAGAATGCTGCGTTAGTCAGCAGCTAGTTGAGTTTCTTTTGGAATATACTAACTGAAAATCTTTCTTCTAGGATGCTCTGATATAGATTTTCCCCCTCTCCCGTTGTCCCTGGAAGATCATAGGTCCAACTATACAGCTCCCTTTGCTTATTTCGATCTTTGTTCCTCCATGATGCGTAATACTATATCCATTATTTGGTGTTATTCAAATTGTGTCACACGAATTGCTCACATTTTCTCAGACTTTCCAGAACCTAGCATGTGCTGCTCATTGTGATACTTCCTAATTGTGTTGAATTGATTGAAAGAGAATTGCAGTAAAGATGATATGATATGGTAGATGAAGTAGAAAATGTTTTCTTAAAAGGAAATGTAACAATAATTTAGAGATTTTCCAGAAAGGAATATGTACTCGTATCAGTTAGGGAGTACTATTTAGTGAAGGTAGTCCGGTCACAAAAATAAATACCAGAAAGGATAAAGGGTGTAATACGACTAATACTTTGGGATAGAAGGACCTCAATACTCTGGTGTACAGTTGAGTAACCTGTCCAAATAGAGGAAGATGATTAGTATTGAGAAATTCACAGAGACACCCACTCTAGTCGACATCTGATGTTTTGGGATAGAATGCTGTTTTTGCTTGTATAGATGACTATGTCTCCCTGGTTACTGGTTTTAAATTATCAGATTGTGGTTGGACAGATGCTTATTATGTTATACTGGCGGTATCAGACATGATTTCCCACAAGAGAATATGCATAACTATTGCTCTAACTTCAAAGTTCAAGCACGCACGAGTCAGTAGGTTATGATGTATTGAATTTGTAACTACTGAATCTTATGTTCCTGTGAAACCTTGGACAAATTTGCTAGGTAAACAGATGCTTATCCCTAATGCTTATCGCTCTGTTCTTTAGTGTAATGGTGCTGTATATCTACTGTGGTAGGGTTAGGACTTAGGATGCTATCTTATCATCATAAGATAATTACCTCAAACTTCTGATAATGAAAACATGTTTAATTTGGTCCAGGCCCCTTTGAGAAGTTCTTACAGGTAACAATGATTCTACCATTAACTGGCCAACAGTATACACAAAAAGTGTCAGAGAACTGCATTGCTATTTGGAAGGCCCTTGGAATATACACTGAGGCTGAAGCCAAAGCTATTCAGAAGTTCATCGAGGTGTTCAAAGAAGAAAACTTCCCGCCAGGCGCCTCGATCCTTTTCACACTATCATCTACTGGATCTTTAACAGTAAGTATATATAAGACACATACTAAGTGCATCTAGTTTTGCTGTTCGTCACAACCATAATCTTTTTTACTATCCTTTGACAGATTGCATTTTCCAAGGATGGGAGCATACCTGAAGTTGGGACAGCAGTGATAGAGAACAAACTTCTAGCAGAGTCTGTGTTCGAGTCGATTGTTGGCAAAGGAGGAGTGTCTCCAGCCGCGAGGCAGAGCGTGGCTGCAAGGTTATCGGAGCTGTTGAAAGAATGAGCGGTTTTCTCCAAATGCAAAGCTTTGAATACCTGTAGAAGTGTAACTTGTAAGCAGCTGTTTCCTTTTCCTATTTAGATCTGTGGGCTCTTCAATTAACTGGCGTTGGAACTTTGACCCTCATCCCTTAATAGTAGTTGAGGTTCTTTCGCCTTTTCGTTGTTCTTGCTTTTCTGTTTGGTTTGGTTTGGTTTGGTTTGATTAGAGTATTAGTAGATCTTGAAATCATTGATCAATAAATAAAGCAATTATAAATATCTGTTAGTAGTGTACACACTTTGACCAAATTATCTGTTAGAAAGACAAAGATAGACATGAGTAAGGATTACTCATAACGTTAACCTAGGGGGTTAGGTCTTAACCTCAAATAGAGATTCAGCTATTTCTTTGTATATGACCTCTTGTCCCACTACAATTAACTAACAATATTAATTCAACCTTTAAAATCAACGTTGTGAAATTAATAATGTAAATAAGGGTAATGTTATAGACAATTATTTTAGATACTTTCATGTTTAGAGTGTGGTTTGTAATCATTTTTTCGGATCTACTTGATTTTGCAGTCATGACACTCTCTAAACGGGAAAATGTACTAAAAAGTATTTAGAATGATTGTCTATAATATTTTTCTGTAAATAAATTACGTTAGGAGATACACATAATATATGTTTTGCAGCAAAAAAAAGTTATTTACCAATAATTTTTTATATTTAACAGTAATTGTTTGATTTAATCATTAACAATTTATTCAAAATGCTACCGTTTATTGAAAGAGTTATTTCAACAATTTGCAAATAGCCAAACGGCGCATAATTTGGTCGGAGACGCGTTTCATCCACCCATACCTGAAAACGACAAGCGGGCGATCACATCTTAGCTGTTTTATGTTTTGTAATTATTCCACATCATAGATTTAAAAGATTCTTACACCACGAACAAACAAAACACTTACATGTTTTAATCATTGATTTGGTTCTTGATTACTGTTAAACACACCAAAATCTCCATCAAACCC
Source organism: Daphne laureola (assembly GCA_038382905.1). NCBI lineage: Eukaryota > Viridiplantae > Streptophyta > Magnoliopsida > Malvales > Thymelaeaceae > Daphne > Daphne laureola. The sequence goes on from JBBYHH010273519.1 coordinate 4,744, forward strand.
TCCAACATCTTCATTTTTTTTCCAATTTTTTTTTAATTATAATCAATAAAGAGAGAAAAAACTAGGGTAATGTTTGTTTTGGTGTAGATTTTGTTTGTATATCTATAATTTTCACGGTTTTCAAATGAAACCCAGACCAAACATTTTCCAAATCCTTTGCCCACCCAACGACCGAACATAAGATCAAAATGATGAACAAAACATCAGCCAGCTAGCCAGCCCCTACAGCTGTATCCCCCTTCATCTGCTCCATTCAAAGTCACCTGATCCTCAATCACAGTCTTTCTCATCCTTTTTCTAACTAATTCATTAAAATATGTTCCTTTCGGGTCTACTCCTTCTCTTTTTCAAATAAATTCCATGAATTTGTCAAAGAAACGTTTCTTTAGTTCATAAATTTATTCTTAATGGTTGTTGTCACAGTGTTTAGCACATAAATTTAAAATCAAGCTCAGGGCTTTTCATGACCACCACTTGTTTGTGAGTATTCCCAGCTTGGGATTTCAGTTTCATTCCAAAAAGTTCCATGTTTTAGGTGTTTCACAATCTACATTGTCCAGCAGTACTAATAAGCAGATGGTTTTTAAGGTTACTCAATTGTTTATCCTTTAAAATTCTTAGCCAAATTCTTCATATTCTAACCTCACTGTTGTTTTGTTTTTTGTTTTCTGGCCTCAAAGATCCCTTTTTTAACCTCACTGTTTTAGTCTTTTGTTCTGTGTTCCTTCCATGGGAAATATTTCTAGGGGATTGGAACTGTTTTTCTGGGTTTCCTTTTTCTTGTCTTTGAGTTATTTGTCACTAGGGTTTGATCCTGTAGACAACTACCTGTTGAACTGTGGATCTTCTGCAAATAAGTCAGTAGGTCATAGAACCTTTGTGGGTGATGGTTACAGTTCTTTTCTTTCAACCCAGAATAGCATTTCTGCAAACACTACCACTAATCCTCCTTCATCCTCAAATGATCCTGCTCTCTATCAAACAGCAAAGATTTTCTTTGAGATATCCCAGTACAAGTTCCAAATCAGACAACATGGTCGCCATTGGATTCGTCTCCATTTCTTCGAATCTGTGTATCGGAACTATAACACGAGCTTAGCTGAGTTCTTGGTTTCTGCTCAAAACTTCACCTTGATTAAGAAGCTTCAGTTTCTTGATGGTGGAGTTGCAGTGAAAGAATTTTGCTTGAACATCTCCTCTGCTGAGCTAGTTCTCACTTTCAACCCCTCCACAGGATCATTCGCCTTCATCAACGCCTTGGAAGTTTTTTCACTTCCTGATGATCTGATTCCTAAGGAAGCCAACAAAATCGGTCCTCAAGGTGGAAACAAGACTCTCTCAGAGGAGGCTTTGGAGACTGTGGGAAGGGTGAACATGGGAAATTTCCCTGTGGCTTCTCAGAATGACACTTTATGGAGAAGGTGGGTGTCTGATTATCCATACTTGGTTAATGGAAACTCCGGTACATTTGTGTCAAACTTCACTGCTGTTAATTTCACAGAAGGGTCTCAGATGGAAGACATTGCTCCTGTTTCTGTTTATGGCAGTGCCACTACATTGAGCTCAGATGATCCTAGGACTATAGCTAACTTGACTTGGAAGTTTGATGTTGATCCCAGTTTTCATCATCTGGTTCGTCTTCATTTCTGTGATATAGTGAGCAATTCTACATTTAACCTCATCAGTTTCAAAGTTTATATCGATTCGCACTTTGTTCGTCACCTTGATCTCTCTGCTCTCACATCAAATGTCCGTGGTGTCCCATATTTTCTGGATGTGGTGACTATTGCAAGTGCCAGCAGACTACTTAATGTTAGCGTCGGAATATCCTCTTCTGGAGTTGATTATCCAATTGCCATCCTCAATGGACTTGAGATCATGAAAATCAGCAACTCTAAGGGCAGTCTCGATGTGCTTGATGCTGTTCTGTCGAAAAGATCTAAGCTTAAGGTTGCTGTCATTGTTGGTGCTGCTGTTGGAGTGTGTGTTCTTGCTGCTGTTTCAGTTGTGGTTCTATTCCTTCTCTGCAGAAGAAGAAACAGTCGCTCAGGCGTTGAGAAAGGAGGAAAGCTCTATGACGGGACTAGCATTCTCTCCAGCATCGGATACCAGTTCCCTTTCGCGGTAATTCAAGAGGCTACAAGTAATTTCAGTGAAAGTTTGGTGATAGGAGTTGGTGGTTTTGGGAAGGTTTACAAGGGAGTACAGAGAGATGAAACTCATGTGGCAGTGAAGAGGGGAGGTGTGCAATCAAACCAAGGTCTTGCAGAATTCAGGACCGAGATCGAAATGCTGTCTCAGTTCAGGCACCGCCATTTGGTGTCCTTGATCGGGTACTGCGATGAACGAAACGAGATGATCATAGTGTATGAATACATGGCAAAAGGCTCACTCAAGAACCATCTGTATGGCTCAAACCTCCCAGTGTTGAGCTGGAGACAGAGACTTGATATATGCATTGGAGCAGCAAGAGGGCTTCACTATCTCCACACCGGTACCACCAAGGCAATCATCCACCGCGATGTCAAATCCGCAAACATACTCCTCGATGAGAACTTCATGGCTAAAGTTGCTGACTTTGGGATCTCCAAAACCTGTCCAGAGATCGATGAGACGCACATAAGCACCGCGGTGAAAGGCAGCTTCGGGTACTTGGACCCGGAGTACCTCACAAGGCAACAGCTCACCGAGAAGTCAGATGTCTACTCCTTTGGTGTTGTGATGTTTGAAGTTCTCTGTGGCAGAGCTGTGATTGAACCAACCCTGCCCAGAGAACAAGTCAGTCTGGTGGAGTGGGCAATGAAGTTTCAGAAGAGTGGGAAGCTGGAAGAGATTATAGACCCTAAACTTGCGGCGCAAGTAAACCCGGAATCGTTGAAGAAGTTTGGAGAGACAGCAGAGAAATGCTTGGCAGGATGTGGGACTAATAGGCCTTCAATGGGGGATGTTCTCTGGAATCTGGAGGCTGCACTTCAGATTCAGGAAAGAAATTCATATCATAACAAGGAGATTGCTTCAGAAGCAAGTAATGTGGATTCAAGTGTGTCTGGTCTGGATATCAGTATGGGAAGTGCAGCAGATATTGCTGGTATGTCGGTGACCAAGCTTTTTGCCCAAATGGTGAGACAAGACATGAGGTAGAATGATACAGTTTTGATTTTAAAAACAAAAACTAGTCTAAAGACTACCGAATTTCCAATTTGACATTTATACCTGTTTGTAAATTCTTCGGGATTTCCAATGATACGGACTACATTTATTTATTTTTCACTATTTTTTTTAGTTAAATTTTGAGTTTAACACTACAATTTAAAACAGTAAAAGAAACGTTTCAATAATTCTGGACGGAGAGACTACTATACATAGAACTAAACATGCAAAACCTTACTAACCAAAAGGAGAAGATACGTAACGCGGTTCTAGTACGGCTTCCACGGTGCAGTCGATCCCACCGAGCCAACCAGATACCTGAAGCTTGAAAGTAGCCCGCAATATTCTCAAGAAGGAACGTGGAGAAACTTATAGGCCAGACCCTTGCAATGCCTTCCACAACTTGACTTCCATGAGATCTCGAACATCAGCAAGTTAAGCCCACGTTGAATCACCAATCAACCATCTAAGCCCGTTGACACCGCAAAAACAATGTTCAGGGGGACTTGGAACCCAGACACAACGCCAACACCTGCATCTCATGTGACCCGACAGTGCGAGTCCATGCTCAACCCAATCGTTTGAGAAAACACAACACCTTCCGCTCGATCCCAGTACACCAATCACGTCAATCTCACCAACAAAAGAAACCCCAGATACCAAGCACCAGACAAAACATGACAATCTATAAGGGGCACAGATGGCTCGGGAAAACCCAGAGCCAATAGTAGTGAAAAGGCTAATGTAAGGAAGAGGTAGGGGGCACGATATTGCAGTGGGAACTGGATTTGGCTTCTCTATGGTGCTTTCTTTTGAAAATTTTGATATAGAATTTGAAAATTTTGACTGCATTTATTGAGTTTTTTTGCTATCTTTTTTCAAATAAATGAACATAGTTCAGTTGTAACCGAAAAAAATTAAGAATTTTATTACAAAACTTAGAGTTTTTCTAATAAGTTTTAGTACAAGAATACAAAAGTTAATTGGTACTACCAAGCTAACTACCAATTAACCTGATTATTTTCTGTACTAAAATTCACTTGGAAAAACTCTAAGTTTTATAGTAAAATTCTTAGTTTTTTTCTCTTATAACTGAATTGTGTTCATTTATTTGAAAAACAAAAAAATTTAATATAAATGCAGTCAGAATTTTCAAATTCTATATCACATTCCAATTTTTTTTGGTTTAAAATAATAAATAAATACATCTTCAAAATAAATTATTCTCCTAAATTAAATCACAACTACCTTTAAAAAATGTACACATATAATCTAATGGGTGAACTACTACCTACAATGGTTTTAGCGCACCACAAAGAAGCCAAATCCGCGAGAACTACCCTCGACATTTTCTTGTGACAAAAAATCTTTCAAAATCACATTTTTTTGTATTTTTAAACAAAATTTTCTCATTGAATAGAATCTTTATTATTTTTATTTTGCGCTCTTTTGCTCCGTCCGTAATAAATGTATGATTTTTTCTTATTGTTTTGAATACAAATTCATTAAATTTGTAATATAAATGAAAATTAATGTTTTTACGTTTCAAATATAACCGTTGATTTATTTTTACGATTCCTTCTTCATAGTAAGAATTTAAATCAAATACAAATTCAAATGTCAAATGAGTCAATTAATTACGGATGAATGTAGTATACCATAACATTAGAGGGTTTCAAATTAAAAAACTCGGAGGAAGAGAAATCAGTGAATTTATGAGTAGTTGATAAGTGAATTATTTTTTGAGTGAGTGGTGAAAAAATGTAAAATTTGGTTTGAGTTGGTAATGAAAAAATGTAAAAATTGGTGGTGAAAAAAAAAAACCAAATTAAAAAAAATCTTTTCTTCTTCACTGTTTGTTCTTCTTCAACAATCGCTGGCATGCATCTCCAGGGATCTCTCTCCTGGACTTGCCAACAACCGCCGCCGACTCTGCCTCCGATCTCCAGGGCCACCATCAAATTGAGAGATCGATCAAACCAGGATCGATCGATCGATTAGGCAGAGAAGGATCGAGAAATTGAGCGTCCTGTTTTCCTTCGCTCCCATCACTGGCGGATCTCCTTCCAGTCGCCGGCCTCGGCCTCCAGCTCTCGTCGATTGCTTGGCTCCTCCCCTAATTGTCCGTCGCGAACATCTTAAAAGAAATAAGAAGTCTGTAGAAGCCTCCCGATTTTCCATCTGATCTCCTCCCGGTCGCTGTCACTCTCCGTCGTAGCCAGCCTCGTCCGTCTCCGTTGAGTTCGCCTGGATGAAACCCTCCTTGTCCGTCGAGAATAGAGAAGGAAGAAGGTAGAGGATCGATCCTCGTTGAAGCCGTCCTGTTACCCTCGCCAGTGGCGAATCACCTCGTCTTCTCTGTGGCTGCTCCGTCCCTTGTAGATCCGCGACAACCAGAGAAGAAGAGAGTCTCAGCCTCGCCATCAACAAAGCCGATAGAGAATCCTAATCATCGGCACCCCTTCACGTTGCTGCCGGTGAGTCTCGCCCCTCCCGTTTCTACCGTTTCTCTTCCCAGGCGGCACCGGATCGATCCCCATCGTTGCCAATGCTCGAGGCCGCCGTTTGCGATGAGTCCGAAACCATCTCCGCCGTGCGCCAAGCTCGCTCGAGTTCTCTAACAAGGGGATCTAGGAAGAAGAGAAGAAGAGGAACAGAGGATCTAGCTCAACAACAAAATTCATCATGAATTTTTTTTTCCACTCGTATCGTGAAAATGAGAGATTCGAAAAATTTAACGTGAATCACTTACATCCTTCCATTTATCTGTCTATTTGTTTGTTATTTCGCTTCACAACTTATACTCATAATCAGATTGGTTTTTCCTTTGATTATGCAAAAGAAGCTGTCAGTTGCTATAATGATATGACTGATATATCATATCTTGACTGATTTCTTGGATCCAGATAATGCGAAGCGATGAGTTGGTTATTAGTCTTAGAGTTATTAGTTCATACTATAGGCCGGTCTGGTCCATTTTGTGAATCCTAATCTTAAAAAAAAAACAACGAGTCACACACTAAGCATAGCAAATCAAATAATCAATCAAATTTTTATTCAACCTTATAGAATTTAGAACTGCTCATTTTTTTTTGATTGAACGTCAAAAATGAAAGAATTTTTTGTTTTTTTGTTATATCTCGAAATATAATTTAAAGACAACTAAAATACTATTCTTATTATTCTTTGTCTATAAATATCCAAATTTTGATTCCTAATACCCCATAGATAGTCCGAACTGTATAGGAAGAATAATCAATTTTCGCCCCAATGGTTTGTAGAGGAACCCTGCCCTCTCTGATCCAGTCTATGCGTGCAATATCTTTTCCGTTAATACGCCCTGCTATTTGTACTTGAATTCCTTTTGTATTCGCCTGCTCAGTTAATTCAATAGCCTTTTTCATTGCTTTTCGACAAGAAACTCTATTCTTTAATTGTCCGGCTATAAATTCTGCAAGAATGTTAGGGTGTCCATAAGGATTTGCGATTCTTGTAACAGCAATGTTGATTTTTCGGTTCACATATTTAAGTTCTTTTTGTACATTCATCTGTAATTCTTCGATTCTTCCCGGCCTATCTTCAATTAAGAATTTCGGAAATCCCATATAGATTATGACTTGAATCAAATCAATTCTTTTTTGAATTTCTATACATGCAATTCCCTCGACACCAGAAGATATTCTCATATTTTTTTGTACATAATTCTTGATACAGTCTCTTATTTTTTTATCTTCTTGGAGACCCTCGGAATATTTTTTTGGTTGTGCAAACCAAATAGAATGATGACTTTGGGTTGTACCAAGTCTGAAACCAAGTGGATTTATTTTTTGTCCCATAATCCCCCATTTCCAATACTTTGACTAGTATATATATCATGATATGTTCTATTTGTGTGCTTATTTCTCCATCCAGGTTTTTTAAAATACATGGCGGATTCTTGATATATTTCATCTAAAGATATATCTCTCAATACAATAGTTATATGGCAGGTGGGTTTTTTTATCTGATAACTACGTCCTCGAGCTCGAGGTTGTAGTCTTTTCAGAGTATTGCCCTCATTTACTTCGGCTTTACTAATTACTAAAGAGGCTTGGTTGAAACCCATGTTGTGATTAGCATTTGCTGCTGCAGAATAAACCAATTTTAAAATGGGATAACATGCTCGATAAGGCATGAGTTCTAGTATCATAAGTGTTTCGTCATAAGACCGTCCACGAATCTGATCAATTACTCTTCGTGCTTTGTGAGCAGACATACGTATATGTTGACCTAAAGCATATACTTCTCTATATGGGTTCTTCTTTCTTTTTTTTTTCTCTATCATAAGGTTTACCTCTCACTCATAAATCTAGATTTTATTTATTAACGGCGAGATTTGTTATCGCTTTTCGGATGTCCGCGGAAATTTATAGTAGGTGAAAATTCTCCCAATTTATGTCCTACCATACGATCCGTTATATAAATAGGCAGATGTTCTCTTCCATTATGGATAGCGATAGTATGGCCGATCATTGTGGGTATAATGGTAGATGCCCGGGACCAAGTTCTTATTATTTCTTTTTCTGCTTTTTTATTAAGCCTTTCTATTTTTTTTAATAAATGATTTGCTACAAAGGGATTTTTTTTTAGTGAACGTGCCACAGTTAATTAACTCCTCTTAATTTTTAAAATTTGCAAAAACGAAGAAAGAAATTGGCTCGCCTATTTCCTACGGCGACGAAGAATCAAATTATCACTATATTTATTCCTTTTTCTACTTCTTCTTCCAAGTGCAGGATAACCCCAAGGGGTTGCGGGTTTTTTTCTACCAATCGGAGCCCTCCCTTCACCACCCCCATGGGGATGGTCTACAGGGTTCATAACAACTCCTC
>JBBYHH010273629.1:0-12762 GCA_038382905.1 Daphne laureola
GCCAATCCATGATGTAAACTATGTTCTAAGCTCCCAATTAACTCTAGAACATGTTTACTACAACAATTACAACCTTAAACCTCCAGAAACTCACCTTTGATTTCGGGTCAAATCTGGAAAATCCACCAAATCTTGTTCTTGAGGATTCAATCTTGTTTTGTTGTTGATAACTTGAAGAATCCCACATGAAACCTTCGAATCCCATTGAAAATGATGCTTAGAATCGAATTTAGGGCTAGGGAGAGATGGATTTTAGAGAGAGAGAGGAGAGAGAAGAAGGAATCGAAAATGACGGAGAAATGCCGGTTCCGTTTTTAAAACGGTGTAGCCCGTGGCGCTGGCGCGGCGCACACGCAGCGTCCACCGTCGCGCTCCTCTGCCTCCCTCATCGACTGCGGTGTCATTGTGGCGAAGTCACGGCGCCCACCGCCACACATAGCTGCCTCTTTAATGTTTGCGCGGCGTCCACGCGCCGCATCCGCGGCGTCCGCCGCCGGACCTCCCTGCCTTCGCGTTTCACGCACGGCGTTTGCACGGCACAGCTGCGGCATCCGCCGCCATGTCCTGCTGCCTTCCCACATCTTCCGCGGCGTTTCCACGGCGTAGCCACGATGCTCGCTGCCATCCCTGGCTGCCTCCGACGCCGCCAACCCAATTCCGTCGCGCGTGAAACCTTCATGCAATCGTGGTGATTCCGGTCCAACCTTTTATTGACCGAACCACATCCGACACAACCCTCAGACATAAACCCTAATGCGGGTTTACCCGTACAATAACCTTGAAACCTTGAAATTAAATGCAGAACAATTAACCTTAAACGTACCTTCATTAAATGGCAGAGTTGACTTTCCCGCCGTCCCGGTCCATTTCATGCCGGAAAACCCTACTGGACTTTGGTGGGTGTAACAATAGGGTGTTGTTGTCGGGAAATTGTGTGCTTGTTTTTTGGTGTTTTCACTTTTTGAGTGTGCTATGTCTTGTATTCGCCTTTATTTTACTTGTACTTACTATTTTTATGAGATTCTGCTACAGTAAGTACTTCTCAGATGCATGACATGAAGCTCCCACAATCCAATCATTCCACATGATCCTGAAATTAACTAGACATTGATATTGTTGAGGATTAGAGCACAGATTGAGCAAATAGAAGCATCAAGTTCCACATTTCAGTAGGGAGACATGGGTGATAATTTGAATAAGAATGATTTGAATGGGCCCAATGTGGTCATGAATGATGGAAATGGAGTCAATAATAGGAACAACAAAAACCCACCCCAAGGCAACCACAATCAGATTAATGGTGATAATCTGAGAGGAAACAATGTTGTCCATCAAGACAACAATGGTGTAAATGGTAGAAATGGAGTGGAAAATGGTCAAAGAGGCGGCGAAAACAATGAGGCAAGAAGGGAAGTGCGTTTGGATGAGTTATTTACTCCATAGTTTGAGGAAGATAATGATAGACTTATGAAACCCACTTGTTATCCAAAATGAGTATGTCATTCTAGCAAATGTTCTCAGCTATGTGGAGAACCACAACTTTGTGGGTTTGAACAATGAGAACCCGAATGAACACCTTGACCAGTTTACCATCATCTGCATTACATTAGAGTTGAGAGGCATGATAGAATAAGCCAAGCGGGTGAGATTGTTCCCTTTCTCTTTGGAGGGAAATGAAAAGAGATGGTACAAGGCACTTGACGCCAAAAAGGTGAAACATTGTGCAGAATTGAGGAAAGCATTCTTGAAGAAGTATTTCCCACCTGAGAAGGTGTTTGAGTTGAGGAATAAAATATTAATATTCATAGAACAACCAGATGAGAGTGTCTCTCAAGCTTGGGAAAAGTTCAAAGATTTGAACAAGAGATGGCCACAGACAGATGTGAATAGAGGATATCAGATCTTCTTATTTTATGAGGGACTATTAGAGAAGTTCATGCGACACTTGGATGCCTCAGCTAGAGGTTAGTCTATGAAGAAGGATATAGAAGATTCCTGAGACTTACTGAAGCTGTTAGAGGTTAGTCAGGTGCACATAGGGAGAGATAACCGTCGGGATGGTGTATAAGTCTGGAGAGGACTTTATGAGGTTGATGGTGAGACTGCCCTCACATTCATGGTTAGCAAGTTAATGAAGAATCAACAGGTATGCAGTGCCCCGAAGCAAGTGATGTTACCGACCAAGTTAAAGAGTATGAGTATGTGAACTTTGTGAATTACTCAGTCAACATAGGTACTTACCAACAGGGAGGAGGCTACTACAACAAGCCTCGACCTTACCAGGGATATATTTACAACTCTCAGCCCCAAAATCAGCAACTTGTGATTGCTTCCACCAGTGATCCCTTCTCCAAGTTTCAGACTTATTTAGAGGGGATGATTTAAGACATCAAGAACACTAATCCAACAACGAATGATCTGTTCAATTACATTGATACAAAGACTAATGGAGAAAATGTTGATTTTAAATCTTCCATTAACATACATCTCATGTTTGTTAATCTCATACATGTGTAATGCATTCATACAAGTTCATGTGCATACATGAATGTTAGGATTTTCGATGTGTATTGCAATCAAGCATGGATTCAACCAATAAAAATCAAATTTATTTATAAACACCTCAATTTCACCCTAACCATCTTTTATCGTAGTAAGTGGCTCAAAAGAGGGATCGAACCCAAGAGAGAGGTGTGAGATGCTCTCTGTTGATTAATTCTATTCTACCTAATTGTGAAGATGATAAAAGATGTAAAAGGATGGAATGATGATGTATGAACAGTAACTGAGATGTTTTTGTGATGAATACCAGTAGCTTGGGAAAGAATTCATGAAAGGGGTATAATAATAAAGATGCTAAAACGAAGTTCAATCAATTAAAAGCATCTTCTAGGGGTTGCTACCTACTGTGGTGGTTCACTATCATCATATCATGAAAAAAGATGGATTATCAAGGCCCAATCACCCTCCTCTCGAACAAATGATCATCCTCTACCAAACTAAGGCTTTAGGAACTCTCATCATCTAAAGATACTTAGCCTAGGGTTGATTCCAGCAACATAATCTATTCACTAATCGATATCCACGAGCCCTCTCGGACTCCACTTTAACCAATCAATCGATTCCTATAGTCTAATTCAACAAATTCCCTCTCTGGCTCATTCTCGAATACCTAGATAGCATACTAACATGGGGATCAATCATCCAACATGCATAAATGTATAAATAGCTCATGGAATCAATATCTAAGCATCAAACAATATGATAGATGATAGCTAGCCCCCTAGGTAAGCAAACCCTAGAAGACTATAGAAAACTACTCACTAAAACTCATGCTAACTATAACAATCAACATTATCAAGGAAGTACACATAATAATCAGATAGATAAAGGAGATGAAATAGCCTTTAATGAAGTAGTCTTGAATAAATCTCCAAGTACACCATAAAAATAGCCTTCAACCCTTAGAGTAGATGAGGAAGAAGCCAAACTACTCCAAATTCTGAAATCCTCTTTTTTGCCTACTGAAACTTACCCTAAATGGTCTATTTATAATAACATAACATATTTATGTGATGTTATTCAATTGAGAAGTGGTAAGGAGTAAAAAAATCATTCGGTGGAGCCAACAAATAAAAAAGAGAAGGATTTTTCAAATCTATCCACTACACCTATTTTGGAGGAAATTATTGATTCTCTGAGTGAGGACAATCTTATTCAAAAGGAGGGGTGATGCCTCAAGTGAGTAAAGATGTTAGCCTTTGGTCAAATGTTTGTCCTCCTCCTTTACATTTTCCAAAGAGGTTTGCAAAGAAGACAGAAGATGAGCAATTTTCAAAATATTTGGATATATTCAAGAAAGTGGAGATAAATCTACCATTTTTTTGAGGTGATAAATCAAATTCCAAATTATTCCAAGTTTCTTAAAGAAGTTATCAATAAGAAGAGGAAATTTCTAGATCATGAGAGTATTGTGATTGAAGAAGAGGCTACTGCGATAATTCAAAGGAGGATTTTGAGGAAAGTCAAGGATCAGGGGAGTTTCACAATTCCTTGTGAAATTGGTCTATTTCAATACATGAAGGCCCTTTGTGATCTTAGGGTAAATATTAATCTTATTCCTTTGTCGGTCTACAATCAATTAGGGATAGGTAAGATAAATCCGAGCTTGATAAGTTTGCAACTTGCGGATTGCTCACTAGCTCACCCTTACGGTATTCTTGAGGACATTTTGGTGAAGATCAGCAATCTCTATTTTTTAGTTAATTTTTTCATTCTCGATATGGAAGAAGAATCATGGGTGTCGATTATTCTTGATAGACCTTTTCTTGCTACAGCCCGTACTTTGATTGATTTAGAAAAATGAGTTTTGACCATTCGGACGAATGATGAAGAGCTGTCTTTTAGCCTTGATCATGAAACGAAGACCCCATATGATAATATGGAGCATTGTCATGTTATTGATATTGTAGCTGATTGTGTGGAGGAAAGTAAGGACTTTTTATTGTCACAAGACCCCGTGGGAAGGTCTCTTTTACATGAAGAAGATTGTTCTAATGATCAAGAAGCTATAGGTATCATACAAACTCTCAATTTGGCGGAAAAATAAAAATCTTGCAACGGAGCTATGAAGTGTTGTAGATCAAGGACTATGAAAAAGATGAGAAATTGGAATTGAAACCTCTTCCTAAAGATATGAAGTATGTATATTTGGGAGAAAACAAAACCAAGTCGATTATCATTTGATCGTCACTTACTGTGGGACAAGAAGAAAGACTCATTGAGGTTTTGAAGAGTCACAAAGGAGCAATTGCTTGGTCTATTCATGATATCAAGGGAATTTCACCAGAGATTTGCATGCATAGAAATTTATTAGAGAAGATCAAAAGCCTTATATCGATGCTCAAATGAGATTGAATCCAAAAATCAAAGACGTGGTTAAAGCTGAGATTTTAAAGTTATTGGATATGGGAATCATCTACCTTATCTAGGACAACGAGTGGGTTAGTCCGGTTCATGTTGTACCAAAGAAGGGAGGAATCACCGTTATTCAAGATGATGACATGGAATGGATAGCTACTCGACTTGTTACAAAATGGAAGGTTGTATATGATTTTCGCAAGGTGAACAAGGCCACCCGGAAGGATCATTTCCCGCTGCCATTTATTGATCAAATTCTCGATCGTTTTGCGGGAAAAGAATATTATTGCTTTTTGGATGGTTATTCAGGCTACAATCAGATTTACATAGCCTTAGAAGATCAACACAAGACTACTTTCACAAGTTCTTGGGGAACTTATGCTTTTAGGAGGATGCCTTTCGGACTTTGGAGTGCACCCACAACATTTCAACGGTGCATGACGGCTATCTTTGAGAATTTTATTGAGAAATGCATGGAAGTCTTCATGGATGATTTTTCGGTGTATGGGAATTCATTCGATGCCTGCCTTGGAAATCTTGACAAGCTTCTTCAAAGATGTGAAGATACGAATTTGGCTCTTAATTGGGAGAAATGAAATTTTATGGTTCAAAATGGAATAATGCTTGGTCATGAAGTTTCAAGAGAAGGACTGAAAGTGGACAAAGCAAAGATGTCCATTATTGAAAAACTTCCTCCACCGACAAATGTGAAGGCGCTAAGAAGCTTTCTCAGGCATGCCAGAATTTACAAAAGATTCATCAAGGATTTCTCCCGAATTTCTAAACCTCTATGCAATTTATTGGAAAAGGATGCGACATTTGTATTCGATGAGAGTTGTCTTCGCACATTCCATTCGTTGAAAGAGAAGTTAGTGGAAGCTTCGGTGGTTGTGGAACCTAATTGGGATGAACCATTTGAAATCATGTGCGATGCGAGCAATTTTGCAGTGGGCGAGACACTTGGACAGCGGAAATACAAGATTTTTCGAGTCATTTTCTATGCAAGTAGAGTGTTGGACAACGCACAACATAATTATACAACCACCGAGAAAGAGTTACTTGTTGTGGTTTTTTCCTTGGAAAAATTATGGTCTTACATAGTGGGTTCCAAAGTCATTATCTACACGAACCACGCGGCTATTCGGTTTTTGTCAACAAAGAAGGAAACAAAGGCTAGATTGATGAGATGGATTCACCTTTTACAAGAATTTAATTTAGAAATCAGAGATAAGAAAGGATCAGAGAACGTGGTAGCAAACCATTTGTCTCGATTGGAGAATACTCAAGAAGGAAATGAAGCACCGATACAAGAATGTTTTTCGGATGAACATCTTTATGCCGTAGAGAAGAGAACCAACCGTGGTATGCTGATTTTGACAACTTCTTGGTAGGAAAAGTTCTTCCTCACGACATCACAAAGCAACAAATAAAAAAATTCAAGTCTGATTTGAAACATTATTATTGGGAGGAGCCTTATTTGTTCAAGATGTGCTCTGATGAAGTATTAAGAAGATGTGTTACAAGAGAAGAAGGATTGGGAATCCTAAAACAATGTCATGCTTCGCAATGTGAAGGCCATCATAGCCCGGGCAAGATGATTTACAAAGTCAATCAAGTGGGATTCTATTGGCCTTCGATGGTTAAAGACACTTATGCCTTGGTTTATTCGTGTGACTGATGTCAAAGGATGGGTGGTATTTCAAAGAGGAATGAAATGCCCTTGAAGCCAATTCAAGAGATTGAGATATTCGATGCTTGGGGCATAGATTTCATGGGACCCTTCCCACCTTCCGACAGAAACCAATACATCCTACTTGTGGTTGATTATGTATCAAAGTGGGTGGAGGCAATTTCTACTCCGAATTACGACGCGAAGACAGTCCTTTAATTCTTGCATAAGAATATCTTCTGGTGTTATGGTGTCCCGAGAACTTTGATAAGTGATGGGGGTAGCCACTTTATCAACAAATTAATGCAAATGACTTTATCAAATAATGGAGTGGTGCATAAGATTGCTCTTGCCAACCACCCTCAAACCAATGGGCAAACAGAAATCTCCAACCGGGAGATAAAGAATATTCTTGAGAAGATGATAAATCCTAACTAGAAGGTTTGGTCACTACGGTTAGATGAAGCTTTATGGGCATACCAGACATCATATAAAACACCGTTGGATATGTCTCCATTCCAGCTACTTTTCAGAAAACCATGTCATCTCCCGGTGGAACTTGAATTCAAATATCATTGGGCAATAAAAAATCTCAATTATGATCTAAAAGGAGCTAAAGAAAAGAGGATGATTCAGTTGAATGAGCTTGAAGAGCTCCGACTAGATGCATATGATAATGCCCTCATTTATAAGGAGAAAACAAGGAGGTGACATGAGAAGAAAATATTAAGGAAAGATTTTTGCCCCGGTGAAAAAGTGTTGCTCTACAACTCCAGACTTAATCTTTTCCTGGGCGAGCTGAAGTCTAGATGGTCGGGACCATTTCAAGTCATACAAGCCTGATTATACAACTCCAGACTTAATCTATCTCTTATATTTTCTAATTATGTATACTAACTTTTACGCATGCTGATCTATCCCTTATGCAGGCTGATCTATCTTTTATGCATGCTGATCAGACTCTGATGTATGCTGATCTAATTCTTATGTTTTCTGACTATGTATTGTTCCATGCTGGTGGAAAGATTGATCAACATAGTAATACATATAGATCCACATAGAAACAAACAGCTAATATTAATGTTGACAAAGGAAATCAGTGATGTCTAGGGAAGCAATCAACATAGTAATATATATAGATCCACATAAAAACAAACAGCTAACATTAATGTCTAGATTAGAAATCAGTGATGTCTAGGGATTCAATCAGCATAGTAAAACATATAGATCCACATAGAAACAAACAGAAAACAACAATGTCTGATCACCATTGCAGATTGAACTTGTTTGTTATCTTAACTGTATTTTCATCGTTCATTCATTGAATTCCTGACACCAGAAGATCTGATAGACACTTTATCTTGCATCCATCGAGATAGTGCTGATTGTCAAGCCTTGACTTGAAATCATGTCCTTTGAAGAATTCAATGTGTTGCAGCATGAAGATGGCAGAATCATAATAATTGTCGTTGAGTTCTTTTACTGATTTTTCGTCTTTCCAATCAAGCATTGTCAGACTAGGGTCTTCACTACATGTTTCTCTCCTTTCTTTGTCATCCTTGAAGTATTCAACAATGACACCTTTCTACAAGAGAGTTTCTAATCAGCATTAATGTTAGAAGTGAGCGACACCTTTAACAGTAGAGATCAACATATGAATCCAGATCAACATGTAATATGAAAACGATTAGCATGAGTAACTGTAAATATCAACATACCATGAGATCCATATGATCTTTGTATTCTGCAGTATAGTGGATGCAGTTGTTTTTGAAGTTGAAAACCATCAGGAAGAACTGGTTTTTTTGGATACAAGGAAAATAGATCTGTATGTATGGAGTTAAGCATTTTAGTTAGCCAACATAAATATGTAAAATTAGAATAGTTGAAAATTATTTTTTTTACCATCTTGGCATCTTTATAGTTTTGAATTCCTTTGTTTTCAAGTTCAAAGTTGAGGGCATAGATTCCTCCATCTAGTATTTTCTGTATCTTTTTTTTCCTTGTTTTAGTAGATGAGTCTTAATTAGCTTCTTGTTTTGCACTCTCAACAACAATCTGTATATAGCAAGGGTGATCAACATTGCATATAGTTGTGAACAAATATGGTTTAAAGATTGATCAGTATACACTTACAGATAGCTGGGTAATCATGAAAATTGTGTCGATGTCTCCATGTTTTTCATTCATGATGTTGCACAGTACATTCACCACATCACTTGATACATAATTTTTTCCTTTGAGAGAAGGTAGTTCTTTGAACTGTAGATTAATATCTTTGTATGTTACAAAGATCTTGTTGTAGTAGTAAAAAATTGTTAGTCTAACTGATTTATGTTTTAAAGTAGATAAAGTAAGGTTTTGATGTTTATTTTTGTGGATCATTGTAGCTGAGGATGTAGTCTGCAGCCATGAATTTTTCCTGTTCTATTTCCCGAGATACATAATTGAATAGAGCTGTTTCCTTCATGAATTCATTTTGTAGGAGATTCATTATGTTTCTCCTTAGGTTTCCTTCTTCTTTATATCTGAAACATATATGATGAGCATCATGAGAAGCCAATAAACATTACTTATAAAACTGTCATTATTATCGACAATCAACATTATATCAACATTGTACACATTCAGATCAGCATGGCATGGACAGATTGACATTATATCTAGAGATCACCATTATATGAATAGATCAGCATGACAAGACCACATATCAACATTATTGTACAGATCTTAGAACAACATGATAAACATCATCTTCTTAAAGTACGATCATCATGTATTGACTGTCAGATCAACATATTAAACATATACAATCAACATCTTAAACATAAGGAAGCGGGAGAGATCCACATTACATAACTTTATGATCAGCATGCATGGTGATTGAAGTGCATCAAAAATTTATGAATACTTTATTCAAAGATTTATGGTCATAAAAACAACATTATCCCTATGATGTTCAATCAGCATGAGATATTTAGAAGATCAATATGGTTTCTAAGCTACGTTACCTTTTTATTTTTGTTATGTCTTTTATATGATTTTTTTTTGCATTTGTGAGATATACAGAAATAGAGAGTGTGAGAGAGAGAGAGAGAGAGAGACATAAACAGAGAGACATAGACATAGAGACATAGAGGAATACTAAGTATAACGAGATTTTTGGATGATTTACCACCTTTTGTGTCCTGTATGTCTTGTTTGGGGGAAGAGAATGTCATTGATGTTTCAGTTTCTTCGAACTACTATGCGAAGATTAGGGTTTGAGAAAAATATGAAGATGAAGATGGATATGGAGAGAGAGAGAGAGATGTGAAGTTTCTCTGAAATGAAATATGAAGGTGGACAGTTTTATTATGAGTGGTGTTTTCATAATTTCCTTGGTGTGGTTAAAAGTAACTGCAAAATGTTCTTTATAGGCCTATAGTTGTATGTCGATATGTATATAAATGGATGTTGATCTGTCGCTTGTGAAATAACCAAGTACTACAAGGTATTCTTGTTTTATATGTCAATCGGAATGACTACTCATGTTGCTCAGTAAGTATCTTGATGTCGATCGGAACGCATAGTTTTATTGATCGACAGGCTTTTTAAATTTTTATTTTATTGTTACCTTTTTGTAACCCACATGATAAGTTTGATGTTGATCTCCAATATATTGGATGTTTATCGCAGCGGCATTGAATGCGTATCTTTTCTTTTTTCGCATCCCAGTTTTTTTACTTTTCAACCAAATTCTCAATAATTAGAAGAAAAAAATAAGAAAAGGAAAATTATATGCAAACCAAGCGCAATTCTGACGGTTATGACTTAAAAAAAAAAAAAAAAACTTCTTCGTCTCCTCTCACTTTTTATTTCTATAAACCGCAATCTTTCACCATTGTTCCCAAACTCTCTCTCTCTGTGTTTGTTCTAAAAGTTTATCTCTGTCATTCATTAGATCATCAAAGAAACTATGGACTCGTCTTCTTCTCCACACTCAGTGACAAAACAGAAGGAACATAGGTAACTCTATAAACTCAATATTATGAAAACCTATTGTTGAAATCTCTCTCTGTTTGTATCAATTTGTGTTAATAATTTATTTATTTCTCTACAGAGAAAGTGGTTTGAAAAGGAAGTCTCAGCGTGAAGAGATTCCACTAAAATTATATTCAAAAAAGTCAAAGAAAGACAATAAGAATTTAGAGGAAGTTAAGTCTTTTTCCGACAATGAAGAAGAGCAAGTTAAATAGTTGAAAAAATCGGGCTTTAAGGGTAAAAGGCAAAGAAATTTTGAGGAAGAAGAAGCTGGAAATGAATCTGAAGAACCGGAAGTGCAAAATGCACCGATAAAGAAGATGACCCAAAAGAGGTAATGAAACATACGAATGATGTTTGATTTTTATATAGTGAGGACTACTCATGTGACGTTGATCTGTCTTCATCTGATGTTAATATGTGTTTATGGAATGTCGATCTGAACATAGCTATGATGATCTTTATTTGTTCAATGTCGATCTTTGTTTGCACAATATCGATCTGAACATAGCTATGGTGATCTTTATTTGTTGAATGTCAATCTTTTGGTATTGTATTATGATCTACCTTTTTATGTTGGATGTCGATGTTAGATAGGCATGTGTTACTTCTTGCTCTGTAGGTGTTCGATCATATGTCATAGACAACATAGATATGTTGATCTGTCTCTTTTCAATGTTGATCTGAACATAGATATGATGTTCTTTGTTTGTTGAATGTATTTCTTGGGTTATTTATGTTGATTGATGTTTCTTTTTACAATGTTAAGTTATGTCTTTATTTGTTTGTTGATGTTAAGTTGCCTACATTGTTATAGGAAGAAGGATTGTGGTAAAGAATTGAAGGAGATTGAAGAGAAAGACTTTAAAAAGGGGCCGAACCGAAAGTACGCATTATCTATTAATTTAGTTCATTTTGTTCTCATATTTATCTTAGATGCTGAGCTTATTGCTGCTTGTGGTATTTGAGGATTTAGGTTTGTTTTGATCATCGAATATAGTTTTATGTTGATTATGTTAAGTTGTATGCTGATCATGTAGAAATACATGTTGATTATATTTTGTTATGTGTTGATTTCTATAATTTTTGCATGTTGATCTCTTCAATTGCTATGCTGATTATGCATCTTTGGTATGCTAATCATTTAGTGTTCCATGCTGATCTTTTTTATTTCTATGCTGATTATGTGAAGTTGTATGTTGATCATGTAAAATACATGTTGATAGTATATTGTAGTATGCTGATCTTTTCCATTTCTATGCTGATCATGCTTCTTTGTATATTGATATGTAGTGTTCCATGCTGATGATGTTTCTTTGGTATGTGATGATTGACATATATTTATACGTTTTTCCCTCCATACACGTACTTTTATTGGATGTTTGTTAGTGTTTAGTGTGGTGCAACTTTGTTTTTTCAGGAAATGCGTGTTCGGGGGAAAAAGGGAGAAATCTGGTGAAGAAATGCGCAGAAAAGCAAAGCTGGGGACCAAAGTGCAAGCATGGAAAGAGTTTGAGGAGAAAGGAGGCAAAATTGAAGTTTGGAGGTTCAGGCGATCGCCTAACCCCGAAATCGCAAAAGTGGTAGAGAGTCAGGTGACCGCGCAGGCGAGAGGGCGAAGAGCCAGGTGACCGCGCAGGCGAGAGGGCGAAGAGCCAGGCGATCGCCTGACCCCGAAATCCCAAAAGTGGCAGAGCATCAGGCGACCACGTAGGCGATTGGAGCAAAACACAGGCGATCGCCTGAACGCCAACTCAACAAAATCTAGGTTGTTTAATTACACGAAAATTAGTCAAAAAAACACAAGTTTTTCCATTCTAGTTAGGTTTTGCGAATTTTCTCTCTAGAGAACTCTCATCTAGGGTTCCCGACAGTTTTTCTACGCGTTCTTCGTTGCTCCAAACTGGATTCCAAGATCGATCAGCTGGAGACTCCTCTGCAATTTTAAACAGTTTTTATCCTCTACTCTTTTATTTTGCAATTATGCTTAGCCTAATTGTTGATTGTTTGTCAAGCATGAATAGGGAGTAGTCTTTTTATTCTCTTTGGTTGTTTGGGTAGTTGCATGATTGTTAGGTGATGAATCCATGATTGGTTGTTGATTATGCATGATTAGTAACGTTTCTTGAGCTTCAAAAAGGGATAGGAAG
>JBBYHH010273740.1:0-12761 GCA_038382905.1 Daphne laureola
TTAGTGTTGAAATACTTTTTGTACTTACTAGGTAATATAAGGACCATATTTTATATTTATCTTCATCATTCTTTTATATTGTATAAGTTTGAGGGACTAACTCGTTAAATTTCGTAAATTTTAAGAATTAAGTCATACTGAGTTAAACTTTAAGGATTAACTCATACGAGTCACCAAAATAGAGGGATTATTGGTACATTTTGTCCTTTTGAAGCTCCTAACCTCTACTAAGAAAGCAAAAGAAAGGCATGTGTACGGAGGGCTTGCGTCATTTTGTGTTAGGGACGAGAACGAGTCGAGCTGAAATTGAATCTAATAGATTTGAGTTTGAGCTCGTGAAAATTAATCTCGGTTCAAGTTTATGTCGAACTTTATTGATCCTGTTTATTTGACCTCGAGCTTGACTAGTGAGAGATTCGAGCTCATAAGGCTTGTGAGACTAAAAAAGGAAGTAGTTCATTTAGGTTTGATTTCAAAGTTCAACTCAATTAGGTTCAAAATGACTTATGAAACTTGAAAAAAATGGAGATATATTACAACAATCTAATAAAACAAAGTTATTTTTTATGATCTTTGCATTAAATCTACCAGGTTCGGGTTCTCAGCTCATTTTTTAGACTCATGTGGACTCGCGATTCTATTTGAGTCGAACTTGTCAGGGTCGAGCTCGACCTATTTAATATACAAACATAAAAAATGATTCGAACTCAAGCTCAAAGCCCGACTCGACACAGGCTCGTCAAAACTCGAGCTCGTATAATTTCGTCAGAGCTCAAACTCGAACCGAGCTCAAACGGGCTCGGTGTGTTCGCATGAAGTGAAAGAAGGAGGTGTTGATGGACTGAATCGAAACTAAATGAGGAGTTTGAGGGGGTAAAAACTAAAGATGATGTCGAGTTCTTCAGAATTAGACGGCCTATCCGGCTCCGCAGTTTCCTTCGTCTTCACTCAAGCAAGCACGCCCTTAAATCTTAAATAAATAAAAATGGCATTTTCAAGTTCAACTCTGCTTCGAGGCATCACCCCGATCCCTTTTCAATTTCCGACTTCTCTCCCTCCTCCTCGGAATCGCACCTCCTTCACTATACCTTCGAAATCGATTCCCACAAAACCCAATTCCAGAATGTCCTTCATCCCAACACCCGGCACCGGCACGGTCCAAGGAATGATCTCCGGCGCCATCAATCTGATCCAGTCGTCTCCGCCCACCTGGCCCTCCTCCTTCCTCAGCAATCTCGTCATCTTCCTCTTGGGTTCTCCGATCTTGGTCTCCGGTTTGTCTCTCTCCGGAATCTGCGCTGCATTCTTGCTCGGGACGCTCACTTGGCGCGCTTTTGGCCCTTCTGGCTTCCTTCTTGTCGCCTCTTACTTCGTTGTTGTAAGCCTCTGCCTTTCTCTTTGATTTTGTTGTTTTTTTTTTCACCTTTTCTTCTCCAAGGCTAGCTAAGATCTCTTCTGGAAATCCTACTGTAGTACTATTTGGATTAGAAATTTGATATTACATGTTCCAAAGCTCCAGCCTTCTGAAATGAATTACTATTTGGGGCCATGAACTTAGACCTTTCTCCAGTTATAACATGATTTTTGTTATGATGGCGTGAATTAGATACTGTGCATCATCCCATCTATTCCCTGAACGTACTCCAATATGGAGGCTGTCTTTAGTGACTGATTAAGACCATGATACATGTTCCCTTAATTGCATGCTTAACATATTTTCGATGTTTGTCAGGGCACTGCAGCTACAAAGGTCAAAATGGCTCAAAAGGAGGCCGCCGGGGTGGCTGAGAAAAGGAAAGGGAGAAGAGGACCGGGTAGTGTAATCGGTTCCAGTGCTGCTGGTTGTGTTTGTGCATTTCTCACAATATTTGGAGTAGGTGGTGAGGCATTTTCTCGCTTGTGGCAACTTGGTTTTGTGGCCAGCTTCTGTACTAAGTTGAGTGATACAGTCTCCAGCGAGATAGGGAAGGCATATGGCAAAACAACGTAAGTAATGTGTACAATGTAAGTAATGCATCTCCCCTTGTTAAGGATTTGCTTTTATTTTCACTATTTATGTTCTTTCTACCAGCTCCAGTTTTTTGTTTTTCACCCTTAAGTAGGGCTATGAAATCTGTTTGGAATTCCTGAGAAGTGACTAGAAATGCCGGGTGTATCAGAAGCATGGTGCTTATTTTCTCCTAGAGCCATCCCTACCCTTGCACCTGGTTGTCATGATCATCATCTTCCTTTTTAAAGATGGGTCCTTGTTTGGCATATTCTCAAATTCCAAATGAAACTGACACTGATAATTATTTCAGCTATTTAATCACAACATTCAAGCCAGTTCCAAGGGGAACAGAGGGAGCTGTAAGCGTTGAGGGAACACTTGCTGGACTTTTTGCATCAATAACTCTTGCTTTCATGGGCTGTCTCCTGGGCGAGGTACGCCGACTTCATCCCTCATAAAGGCACTTTCTATTTTTTTGTATTTTCTTGATGAGGAGCATGGTTGCAAATTAGCATGAGAACAACTGAAGGTGGGATATACCTGACCGTCTTTGTTTCATTTGTGAATGAGAGTATTTTCCATGCAACGCTTGCATGAAATACAGCATTTGGCTCAAGGGATTCTAAGATTATGGATTTTTAGAATGCTAAAAATTATTTGTTTGGTTCATTTTGGAGAGTAATTCTTCATCTCGCTTAAAATCCAAGGGGCATGATTTAGTTCTCGAGCAAAATGGTACACAAAAAATTACACATTTAGTTCTTGAGCTTTTAACATGTATACAAATGATCCTATAAAATTACAATTTTTAGTCTCTAAACTTTTGTAAATTTTACAAAATGATCCTAATGGAACATCAAGATCTTCCAACCAAACGTGAGTGTTAGAATACCTGAATTTTAATTACATATGAGATTTTAAGAATTTTGATTCTATGGATTTCTATTTTCCATCTTCATACTTTCTAAGTATACATTTTTACATTTAACAGATGCACGAATCAAACGCCTCCTTATTTGCTTACAGTTCTGTTTCAAATGTAGTCGATTATGATTTAGAATCTTCCAGCTCCGTGTTTTTTTGTTTTTTCTGTTAACTGAAGAATTACTTAAAACATTGCTTTACCTCTGTGGATCGGTATTAGCTTATAAACGCTATGTTCTCCTGATTGACAAATAGGAAGGATTAGCGTCGATTTTTGTGCATGTGAATTTTTAAGGTGGGTTCATTTAGGAAAGAAAAAGTCAAAAGTTTTTTTATATTGATGAAGTTTGTGAGACAAAAAGATTGGAAGAATAGATTGATTTGACTACTTTTTTTCTTTTCTTTTCTTTTACAAACGAACATAGCATAAACTGCAAACCATGAAACATGGCCCATGTTACATTACGATGATGTAACAATGATGTGTAATAGCCTCTCAGATAAATTATGTTGTTATATTCAAATTAGAACACCAGTTGGATCTTATCAGGAAAAAAAGAACATCATTGGATAAGTTGTATTTTGAGTTCAGAAGTTTGTGACTGAAGCTCTCTTTTGATATTTACTTTTTTATCTGTAGATAAATGTACCTGAGGCGATAATATGTGTAATAGCCTCTCAGATAGCTAACTTTGGTGAGAGCATAATCGGTGCTTCACTGCAGGAGAAGGAAGGTTTCCGATGGGTAAGCAGCTATTATTGATGTACTTTGATATTCGATTAATAATGCAAAGTTCTCCCTTGCATATAAATTTTCACTTGCACAGATTATATCCAAGTAGAAGTGTCCAAGAAGTGGATGGTGTTCTATGTCATGGAAAATGAATTTAAGACTCCACTTGCTTATATCATACTCCTACTTAATAGTACTCTGATTCATGAGTTATTCCATAGTAAAGGAATGGAGATGCTGTAAATAATCCTGCTCTTCATTTGTGCAGCTTAACAATGATGCTGTAAATGTCATAAACATATCAATGGGAAGCTTTCTGGCCGTCTTAATTCAACAATTGATACTCCAATAGTGGGGTATGCATAAAGAGAAGCAGTGCAAATATGAGATCCCCAACAGCATTGGTTGGCAGCCTTGAATGTTTGAAGTTTGAAGCTGGTTATTTCATTTGTTGCAGAAGGGTAGTGAATAGTCCCCGAGTAGCTATTTTGTCACTATTTTGTTTTTAAGTTTTTATTTATAAAAAGGCTTTCTTTCAAACAACGTCAATCCCTCGACTCGTACACACTGACACAGGACAGGAAGAAGCTTTGAGCCCTGTTCAGAGAGTCTGAGGGAGGGATTCAAAGCCCAAATTACGATGAGTAAAAGTAAGGCTTTAGGTCGGACGGAAAAACAAGTTTGCCGCTAAAACAAAGTCCCGTTGAAATTGAAAAAGCATCACGAGATGACCCTAACCCCCAACATTTATCAATCGGTTGGCTCATGCATTGCAGTGTAGGTCAAGGAAAAGTTTATGTGCCCTAAAAAACCTCTAATATTCTATTCCAACTGCGGGAACATGCAGTGTGTTGAATTATTACAGGGCAGAGTATATATAATATTCTTTCCGTTTCAAATTGAAGTGTTCGATTTAGGGAGTGTCATGTACCAGTACTACTAAGCCTTGTCCAGTAGCACACCGCCACTTCAGCCATTGTTGTGTTGGGTTGCGCTAGAATTTCACAGACTGTGTTGTGGAAGACGACAAAAAGCAGGTGTTTTTCTCTCTGTCTCTGCTAAAAGCACACTCTTTCTTTCTCCCACAGTCACTCCGCCGGAACTTCAATCAACCACCATTGTTTATTCTAATCTATCAGAGGAGTCAACATATTCCCATACAGTTACTTCACTACACCCACAAAGTTGATTACTTTCTGCTGCACCTCCTCATTCACCAACCTCTCTCAGTTTCGTATGATTCTCTTCCATCACTCTCTGTAACTGCTCACCTCTTCTATCCCTTCCATGGACGTTGATACGACAGGCCGGGAAGATGTCAAGTTAAAGATCAAGGACGAGAGCAGCAATGCTGGCGACATATGGAGAGATTCAAGCTATGATTTTCAGAGAGATGAGAAGAACATGATGAAAGGAAATGGCACAAGAAGAAGAAGAAAACAGAGAGGAGAAAATGGCGTGAGACTGAGCCCAGGTAGTAGTAGTAGTAGTGGTGGAAGTGACAATGAGAGCAACGATCAGAGCAGAAAGAGCTTTGATTTCTCGCACTCGCACACTAAGGAGGCGGCCATGGAAGATCCCCCCACCGAGCTCATCGGTCAGTTCCTCCACAAGCAAAAAGCTTCAGGAGAGTTCGCTCTCGACATTGACTTGGCCATGCCGGAGCTCCAGCAAGAAACCCGGACCACCTTGCCGACGGTTTCCGAGTCTCCATCGCCGGCGGCCAACCGGGTTTCTTTCGATAACAAAGTCTTCAGTCAACCAGACTCCGTCAGAAGGAGGCAGTTCAAAGATTCGCCGCCGCAGTTCTCAGCGAAAGCAGAAAGTGGGAGCGACAATGACGAGGTCGTGAGATGTACATCCAACAGGTCTATTGACCGGAAGTCGGAGCTGTTAAAAACCAAGACCAGATCCCGGTTTTCTGACCCGCCGACGCCGGAGAGAGGGGAGCCGCGGTCGGCGAAGGCTCCGGCGGGGAGGTCCGGGAAGTTGATGAAATCCGGGTTTGTGGGCAAGAACAGCGCCGAAGAAGAAGAGGATGATTCTCTGTTCGATGAGGACTTGCCTGAGGAGTTCAAGAAGGACAAGTTAAGCTTCTGGCTTGTGCTCCAATGGCTAAGCTTAGTTTTAATCATATCTGCTTTCATCTGCAGCCTTACAATACCGTACTTAAGACACAAGAATCTATGGAACCTTATGTTATGGAAATGGGAGGTTTTGGTGTTGGTGTTGATCTGTGGGAGGCTGGTTTCAGGTTGGATCATAAGGATCATTGTGTTCTTCATTGAAAGGAATTTCCTTTTAAGGAAGAGGGTTTTGTATTTTGTTTATGGAGTGAGGAAGGCAGTTCAGAATTGCTTGTGGCTAGGGCTGCTTCTGATTGCATGGCACTTCTTGTTTGATAAGAAGGTCCAGAGGGAGACCAGAAGTGAGTTTCTTCAGTATGTCACCAAAGTTCTGGTCTGTCTTGTGGTTGGTGTCATGGTGTGGTTGGTGAAGACATTACTGGTGAAGGTGCTTGCTTCCTCTTTTCATGTCAGCACATTCTTTGACAGAATACAAGATTCGTTGTTCATTCAGTATGTGATCGAGACACTTTCAGGTCCGCCTTTGGTTGAGATTCAAAAGGCGGAGGAAGAGGAGAAGAAACTTGTTGATGAGGTCGACAATTTGCAGAAAGCAGGTGCTAAAGTACCTTCTGCCATTAAAGCTTCTGTTTTTTCATCACCCAGAAGTGGTAGGACTGTAGGGAGTGGACGCACGATTACTCCACGAGGGAGAGGTCCCGGATTGTCTCGTGTGTCTTCTCGGAAGGAAGAGGGGGAAGAAGGGATAACTATTGATCATTTGCACAAAATGAATCATAAGAATGTATCAGCTTGGAATATGAAGAGATTGATGAATATA
Source organism: Daphne laureola (assembly GCA_038382905.1). NCBI lineage: Eukaryota > Viridiplantae > Streptophyta > Magnoliopsida > Malvales > Thymelaeaceae > Daphne > Daphne laureola. Next base: position 6,555 of record JBBYHH010273740.1, read on the forward strand.
ATTCGACATGGAGCTCTTTCGACACTGGATGAGCAGATAAAAGACTCTAGTTATGGTGATGAGACTGCAACTCAAATCAAAAGTGAATATGAGGCAAAGCTTGCTGCAAGAAGGATATTTCAAAATGTTTCTCAGCCAGGGTCCAGGTACATTTTGATCTTGCAATGATTTTAGTGTAGAGATTATGAGATGCATATTGTTCCAAGTCTGTTTTCAGCCTGGCATTTTAATCAAAAAATATTGAGGAAAAATGTGCTTCCTTTTGTGTTGCTCATAATATATCTAGGTACATATACATGGAGGACATAGAACGTTTCATGCAACAGGATGAAGCTGAGAAGACCATGAGCCAGATTGAAGGTGCAACTGAAACCAAGAAAGTGAGCAAAAAAGCTGTGAAAAATTGGGTGGTAAGATTGTACAAAAAATTCATACTTTTGAAAAAGATAGTAATACTCTTGCTAAATTCATACTTCATGTAATGTAACCTTAATGGGGTATGTATGTTCTTCATCTTTTCAGGTTAATGCTTTTAGAGAACGTAGGGCACTTGCCTTGACACTGGATGATACAAAAACAGCTGTAAATAGACTTCATCGAATGGTGAACATTCTAGTTGGCATCCTAATAGTGGTAATCTGGCTCCTTATTCTGGGAATTGCAACCACCAAATTCCTTCTCTTTGTTAGCTCCCAAGTTGTGTTGGTAGCCTTCGTATTTGGGAACACCTGCAAGACAGTGTTTGAAGCGTTAATCTTCCTATTTGTCATGCACCCATTTGATGTCGGGGATCGTTGTGAAATCGATGGAGTTCAGGTGCATTTACAAATCATACTACTAAGTACTAACTAACATTGGTTTAGACATACATATCTGATGTGCTGTTTCTAACTTGCAATTTTTACTAATGGACTAACAAACAGATGGTTGTGGAAGAGATGAATATATTAACAACAGTGTTCTTACGGTATGACAACCAGAAGATTATTATCCCAAACAGCGTCCTCGCTACGAAGGGAATAGGCAATTACTACCGCAGTCCTGACATGGGAGATGCAGTTGAGTTCTGCATTCATGTAGCCACACCTGCAGAAAAGATTGCACTGATAAAACAGAGGATATTGAGGTATGTTCCTTTCTGTTCTCCATTGTAGCTAGCTCTCTCTCTCTCTCTCTCTCTCTATCATTTCTCATTTTGAAATGAATGATGCACATTTTGGTGCAGTCATGCTGAGAACAAAAAGGAGCACTGGTATCCACAGCCTATGATTGTATTCAAAGAACTGGAAAGGTTGAACATGGTAAGAATAGCGGTGTGGCTGCAGCACAGGATGAACCACCAGGACATGGGAGAGAGGTGGACCAGAAGGGGCCTTTTGCTGGAAGAGTTTGTTAAGATCTTCAAGGAACTTGATATTCAGTACCGGCTATATCCCCTTGACATCAACGTTCGAAGCCTGCCCACACCATCCTCAGACCGTCTCCCTTCGGGTTGGACCGGGAAGGAGAGCTGAACAAGCATGACTGCAGAACATTGTGATCATTAAGCTATGCTGAGGAAGTTGACATTTTGATGATTCTGTTTGGACTTAACTGACTCAGTTCTACCAACCGTCATCGTCAAGACTCTCCAGCTGAAATGAGTTTTGCCAAAGAAACAAAGTTGTAAACCCAGTAATAATTCATACACATTCATTCTGATTAGTGCAACAATTTTATACTGTCAATTTTAAGGATTGACTTTGCCATATCAGTACATTCTAGAGTCGATTGAGTAGCGTTGTGGGAGGAAAACAATTCTTTGCATCTGAGAATCTGTTGTGAATCAGAGAGAGAGAGATCTTTCTCCTTAATAGTAGTATAGATTCATTTGGAACATGGATTACATGAATAATCACTAGTAAAATCAATAGCAACTAATCACCTTGTACTAAACACATGCCTAATTAGATTTGGTAGATCCGATGGCAGCAGCAACATGAAGAGTTGGAAATAACGCAACTGCTACCCAGCACTCTGAGTACCATTGAGTGGCTGTGGAACATCAGCATGACTTGAGGAGCTTGAGGGGAGCTTTCAGAACTGTCGCCTGCGCTTAGTGCGAGTTCTGCGATGTTCACAGTAGCTCGGGTATTGCGGTGGGCAGCATAAGTCAGGCACCGAAGCTACACAGTCTGATCGATTCCAGGGATCTTTCGGCCAATGCATACCTGATGCTGTTGGTGGGGAAGGGATTTGCGGCACACTCCAGGAAGAAGGCACCTCACCTAGACATTCATTGTCATCCATGCCCACCTCTGCGGTTCGCATGAATGATGAACCGTCAGAGCTCCCACGTTTGCTGCTATCAGCCTGCCAACAACAAGGAAACAACGATATATTGGTACCTTACAAAGCTCATCTACTACCATGGCTCATATGCAGAAATGACCCGTGACATGTTTAAGGCAGGAAATATCAGAAGTTTCTCATCTTCACTTGTACCAGAAGGATGCTCGTTAACGTTTTCCTTCTGGTCTGAAGGTTTTTCAGCTCTGAGACTCGATCATAACATAGTCCGCACATAACAATAACTTAGTTGCAATATAACATACATTCTTTTCAGAGTGCGTGCATGGGCGAAGAAAAAAGGAACACTACAAACACGCATGGCTTACTTGGGACAGCATTTTTCATTCACTAATGTAAGTTTCATTTTCATGGCTGCAGAATAATCTCAGACTATAAACCACTGGCCAGTTTCCAGATTACATCCCTAGGACATGTTTTTAAGTTTCGCTGTATAATGTATTGCCATTCTCACAACCAATTTTTCACACAAGCATTGGTAGAATAAACTTTGAAACTGTTCCAGCAGTTTCAAAGGTTGGTTTAAACTGGTTTTAAACCACAAGCAGGTAGTAAGGGTCTACAGCATCAAAAACTGAGCAAGTTTTTCATGGACAGTAGGTTTCAAGCATTAGATCTCATTACCTATCCTTAAAATTTATTGCCCAAGTCCTAACTACCTAAGATACTGGTCGAACTAATCATTAGAAGTGACAGGCAACCATACAAAACTCAGTTTACGAAATCAGCAATACACAAGTCAAGGTAGGTGTGTCAGCTGGTATGGGTATGGCATGATAAGACTATAATCTACTCCACACCCAACTCTCAAGGAATATTGCTAATGACCGCAGACGAAAATGGCTGCTTTCTGAAGTTAAGGGCTTTGTGAGAATTTTTAAAAAATGCTTTTGGGCTTTCCAAAATGTATGGTTTCACTTAGCATACAAGTTGAGAATCTGATCACATTTACAGAAATAAAAAACTTATCAATAAACTCCCCCCAATACTTGTGAACAGATTTCTTTCACTGGGAAGATTAGGCAAACCGGCATATGCAGTGGGTGTTCCCTAAAATGCATTACACAAAACCTAGATGAGAGAGAGAATCATGCTACAATTACATTCCACAGACTATTGAGAATGAGATGGGTGTGTCCAACAAGAGGATCACTAAATTAAGGATTACTTATATACTCAGTATATAGGCAATAATCATTTGAAAGGAAAGCAAAGCAGAATCCGCACCTTAGATGACCCATTATGATCTGTGCAACCAAGGTTGTGAGAGAAGTCTGTGAAACCAAAAAAGTCATCTATTTGCCAAGATGAGAAGCTCCCAGTCCCACCAATAGAAGACAAACCCCTTTCAGTGGAGGCATTTGCAACTCTGTCATCATTGTAATCAAGAGTTGAAAGCTTTGAAGTGTCCCTCCTTGTGAATGTTGAATTGAAGTTGGTTTCAGATGTGTTGTCGGTAGGAGGAGGTAAATTGGGGGAGAAAGATGATGCAGGTGGGGGGTTAGTTGGTTCTTTTTCTGCACCACCAACCTTGACACCAGTAAGTAGAAACCTCTGGTGGGCAGAAACATAAGCATTTGCTGAGTGTACAGAAACATCACATTTACGGCACAGTAAAGCTCTGTCTTCTAGGCAGAAGAAGAATCCTGATGCTTCCTGGATACAAAAAGAATGTAAATTACTAATTGTGAATAGAGAGAGACGGATTGAAAGAAAGAAAGAAGAGGGTTTTTTTTGTTTGTTTTGTTTTGGTTTGGTTTACCTGGCAAATATCGCATTTGGGGAGTTTGGAAGTGGAGGAAGAGATAGGGACTCTGTGGTGCTTGCCGGCGAGCTTATTGGCGGAGTGGACGTTGTGATCGCAGGGCCAACAGAGAGCAGCCTCGTCGGAGCAGCAGAGGACGGTGGCCTCCGCCGCCTCGCAGACGTTACACTGAATCTTCATATTGGAAGAAGGTGAAAATGAAAATGAATGGGAGGGAGTGGGGAGGTTTATGGTTTAAGGAAGAAAGGGAGAGTTGGATTGGAGTTAATCTTGAATTGAAAGTAAATGGGATATTTGTGATTGATTTTGTGGACGACGTGGCGGGTTCATGGATTTTTGTTTGACAAGACTAGCGACATATGAGAAACCATGTTGGGTTCTGCAGCAAAACCTCCAGAATATATACTTCAACTTTGTCGCCTTTTTTCATCCCAGACAACTGAATACTACTACTACTACTATCACTTCATTCAAGAATCAATACTCCTGCAAAGCAACACTTTCCGGCCCAAAGTATTCCCAAATTTTTGGGGTGGAGGCCCCCATTCCCATATTTTATCCTTTCAACAAAAAGCTTTCATTATATTCTCTTCTTTTCTACTACTATTCCCATTTTAAAAGTTATTACGATTTTCTTTCTATGTTGTGTTTGTCTAGAAAAATTTGTTACATTTCTTTTTATGAAAAGTTTGTTACTTTCTTTTTTCTATTTTTTTTCTTATATATAAATTTTAATTCTTTATTTTCAAATCAATACATATCCTTAATCCGATTAAAATGATACACCTAAAAATTGAGGGAGTATATTTTAGGGCATTTTCATGAACCAAATTTAAAAAAAAAAAAAAAAAAAATTAAAACCCATAACAACATTCACCAATAAATCTTTATTATGTTCATAGAAAAAAATATGTTTTGAATATCGGAATTTTCTATTCATTATTTTATTTTTTTTATTATCTACGCCGCGGAACGCGTGTGTGAAAGTAAACTAGTGTCCTGTATATATACAGATACACGCACTAAATATTAAAAGGAGATATGCCGGCAGAAGATCGTATTGCTTGTTACTTTATTCACTTAGCTAGTTAGCTGGCAAGTGAGGAGCCGAACATGGGCTAGTATGATTTTCAACTGCCTGAACTCGTCCGTGTTATGATGGTGATCAAACAACAACAACGTCTTAGTAGGGTGTCCGGCTAGGGATGGAGAAACGAGAGAAATAAAATGTTCGGATAAGAAATATTAGCGATAATAAGAACAGTTAACTCTAAAAATTTTAACGATCAACTAATAAAATAAACAATCAAAATAGTTAACTGAAGATTTCACTAAATCTTAGAGGGATAGCTGCAAAAAAAATAAAATAGATAGGGTAAATTGAAAATTTCACCAAACCTCAACGAGGAGGTTTGGTAACTTACCCGAAGACAATAACACTCTAGAGTCCTAGCTAGCCAAGCAGTGGCGGATCCAATCAAAATAATTAATTCAAGATTTCACTAAACCTTAAAAAGGTAACTACAAAAAAATTAAAATAGATAAAGTAAATTGGAAATTTCACCAAACCTCGATGAAAGGTTTGGTAATTTATCCAAAGACAATAACACTCTAGAGTCCTAGCTAGCCAAGCACCGGCGGATCCAATGATATAGGACACCACTCAAAAAATGTAAAACTCTATCTAAATATGAGTAATTTTTTTAATGGATATCACTAAAAATATTATTTAGACACCACTCATAATATTGACTTTTTGTTTTGACTTATTAATTAAATAAGGGTTTATTATCATATAGTCTCCTGAATTATATTGACTCAATCATTTGAGTCCATGAATTATAAAACGTCTCAACTCAGTCCTTCAACTATGCACTGTCAAGCACTTTACCCCTTTGATTAGGGATGTTCACGGGGCGAGACGGGACGGGTTTGGGAAAAATAAAATCTATTCTGCGCGGGACGGTTTTCCCAATTTAGAAACTGAACTGAATCATACCTACATAAAAACCGAACCGAAAAATGACGGTTTTCCACGGATCGGTTTACGGATATCCACACTTATTGTCTATTCAATATAAAACATGAAAATC
>JBBYHH010273850.1:0-12760 GCA_038382905.1 Daphne laureola
ATATTTAATTCTTCTGATACCAAATACCTCAGAATTAATCCTCAATTCAATTCCTGGGATATGAGAACATCAGAAAACGTGTCCCGCACGCTTCAACAATAAAATCCCAGAAATTACAAGTTTGCCCTCCGGCAATTTTCCTGGATTTCCACCATTTTTCCAGTGTGAGTGTAACACTCTTAACATATTTATTTCAAAGTCTGAAAAACTAACTCCATCATCTTCAACTGGTTTAGATGATTGGCTAGGTTCTACTTTGATTGGATCTATTTTATACACCGGATGAGATACTTGTTCTGATGATCGTCTTACTCCTCAAATGTATTTTTCATATTATGATTCTGGCATATGTGAACACGATGCCCGAGGTGGTACTTTTGGAGGTTTTTCTGAGAAGTTAATTATTCTGGTTATCCGATCTTTACCAAATTTTATCTCAACTTCTCCATTCTCGTATTCTATAATCCTATCAACTTCTGTTGTTCTAAGTGGTTTGACCGGTATTTCATTCTGCATCACCCATTTATCGGGTAAATGGATGTCATTCCATTTTATAGGTCTTAGGATAACCACATTAGTTTTTTCAGCATTTGCTTTTATTAAAAGGGTTTCTCCATTTGTATCAAATTCTAGAGCCTTTGGCTTTATTTGTGTTGTCATTACCTTGTAATATATTCTGTAAACAAGGGCTAAATTCTGGGATCCCTGTAACATATCAAATTCGGCTGTAAAGATGTTTACAGTTAGGACTTTCATGATATGTGGGTCTTTTAGGGAAACTGTGAAGTTTGGATGACAATTAAAGTATATTGGGCCATCGTAAAGACGTGATTCTACCATTCCTAAGAGGGAATCGGTGAATTTGTTATACATGTGATCTCTCAAGGCAATAACAATAGAGGTGTTTAACCCATTTCTGATTTATGGCTTTAAGGTGATCTGAACTAATCCAACATGTAGGTAGTTATAATGATTATCAAGATGGTCTCCTATCATATATTTGGATAATAGTTTAAATTTATGATCATCTTCCATTATTGACACAGTTCTTTTCACCGTCTTGATGGAACATGAAGTTCTTAATTCAAAGGTCCCCTTTTGGTAGACATCAAATTTATTAACCTTAGAAATATTCCAATTTCCTAAACTCTTCTCTATATCACGAATAATTATTCCTTAGGTATTCTTGACTCTTCCTTTTTATTTTGATTCTTCTTGTTCATGTCTCTTAGAAGCAGTTCTGGTTAAAGTCTTTAAATATTCCAGCCATAGAATTACAGAGTTGATTTTCAAGATTTTAGTTGTTATCTGTCAATGACTTTTACTCAATCTTACCGCCCATCTTGGGTCTTAGTGTTGAAATGTGACTTGGGTGACAACCAACAATTTTTTTAAAAACCACCGTGTAAGTCTTGAAGGCTGGAAAATTTTAAAAACTTGAAAAGAACTCGCTTCTGGATTGAAATGAAGGTTTTTGGAATTCTGGGTAAAGAGAAAAGGAATTTCAAAGTTTAGGGGCCAAAAAACTTGCTATGTGTACCTACACATATGTGCACCACATAATTGCTACTTTTAGGTGCCTGGTATCTTTAACCAATTTTTGTTTATTTATTTATTTATTTTTCTTTTGAAAAAACAATTTTATGTGGGGACCAAAAGAAAATTTAAATATCCATGTTGGGCTTTTTCTGGATTGGGTGAGCCCTAGGCTTTTAATAGAGTCTCGAACTTGGTTGTCTGTTGCCATAAAAAGAATATGAATTCTAAGCGCTAATTGAAGCCTCGTCCAATTCAACAGATCAGTTTTTGATGGACTTTAACATTATTCCCATGTCAACAAAAAAGAATCATATCTGCATTACAATTAGTTTGTCTAATCAAAATTTTCATCTTTCTCTAACATATTTCATATAACTGTTAGAACAAAAATAAACCTGTCACACTCAATGCATGCTTAAACCACTCTGATTAACTTGAGAAGCCTTTGTGCCTTTTATGGAACACCTTATTACAAACCTACTTGAACTAGGAAAGAAGCTAACCTAATCCTAAAAGAGTAGAACCAATAGAACTCCTATTCTAACTAGAACAAACACATAACTTGTGCCACATGAAAACTTTGGAACTAACAGATTAACTAACTAATCCTAACATTCATCATGAACCAAAGCTTCAAGAAGGAATCAAGTTTAAGTGGATTGTCATTACATCAGCTACTTGTTCTTCACTTCTGCAGTATTCAATCTGAATCACCTCCTCCTTTGACAGATTTCTCAAGAAGTGAAACCTTACATCTATGTGTTTGCTTCGACCATGCATAAAAGGATTCTTTGAAAGCTTTAGAGTGGAACTGTTATCAAACTTTATATGAACAAAACGTTCTATTTCATGTCCAAGCTCCTGAAGGATCCTTTTAACCCATATTACTTGACAAGCACTCATAGCTGCTACCACAAATTCTGCTTTAGTGGTGGAAAGTGTAACTATGGATTGTTTCTTTGAACTCCATGCAATTGCTCCTCCACTGAGTAAGAAAACATATCTAGAGGTGTTTTTCCTGTCATTTACATCACCTGCATAATCACTATCGGAATACACCTCTAAACCACTTTGATCTCCCCTCTTATAGTGTATGCCATACTCAACTGTCCCACACAAATATCTTAGAATCCTCTTGGCCAGCTGTAGGTGCAGAAGTGTTGGTCTGGCCATATATTTTCTTATAAGGCAGACTGAGTACATTATGTCAGGCCTAGTAGCTGTTAAGTACATTAAGCTCCCAACCATTTGTTTGAAGAGACTTCATCCACCATCTCACTGTCTTCATCTTTATCCACTCTTGTTCCAGGAAATATGGGAGATTTAGTAGGTTTACTTTCAGCCATTCCAAACCTCTTTAATATATCAAGTGTGTATTTCTTCTGGTGTAGTGATATACCTTCATTGTGTTGTGTAACTTCAATACCAAGAAAATACTTCATTTGGCCGAGATTAGTCATATCAAACTCCTTTTCCATCCTCTCTTTGAACACTTGATAATAGGGGTTGGAACAAGTTTTAAAATCGGAAATGATAAAACAAAACAAAACAAGAACAACAACAAGTACCTTTCACGGATGAACTAGGGTTTTTGGTAACTTGTTGAGTTTTCAGTCGCAAGTTTCATGAACAAACACACTCTTCCTCCAAACTTAGGTGCTGATACCAAATGATATGAACCTCCTATGGTGTTAAGAGGCTCACACAACTCGGATCAAAGGAGGAAAAATGGGTGGAGATAAATGTGGCACCAAACCGTGATGAAAGAGCACCTTGGTGTGGTTTTGAAGCCGTGGTCGATGGGATGCACCTAGAACCTCCTCAAAAGGTTATTGAATCAATACAGGTTTAGATCGTAGGCTCAAATATGATGAACCTAGGGGCTGGATAGTGGAGGTAGAAGGAGAACCCTAGGAGAGCAAAAGAGAGCTATAGCTTCTTCAATTTTGCAAAATGGAGTTCTAGGTTGCAAATTGAGTTTCGGCCGAAAGTAATACCCTAGGGTATTCTCCCACAATCCAGCCCAAACATGAAGTTACATAGTTTTTCCTAGGTTAGCATCTATCTAAAACAATTCAGCCACTCTTTAGATGCTAAACCTAGTTAGCTAAGCTAATTAATCTACTTAGCTAGCTAAACATTACCATAAGTGTCTTGAAGTTAAAATTACATTTGAAATAGAGTGAAACGTGGGAGGGAGCGTTTCGAAAAGAGGAGGAGGCCGGCCATGCTTGGGTCAACAACCCTTAATGGAGTTTTGGCTTCATTTGCAGGGGGAGACCACTGCTAATAGTGACATTTGACTGATCGTCAATTGAGTCTCCAAGCTTCATTTGTGCTCCAAATTGGGTGAAACTAGTTCCATTCTTCCTATTTTTTCATGCTATTTCGAATGAGTACACATTAGACCATGTTTGGAGAACTTTGGTTTTGAGTGACCAAAGAGCCCCTAAAATGGCTAAGTGTAGAAAAGTTGTTGAAGTTGTTATTGAAACCCGGATGTTCAAGCCATGTAAGGGTTCCCTCCTTGGTGAATGTCTTACAATCCTCATCCAATTCCATGCCAAGGATTTCTATCTTGAGCCCCAAGACTTGGTGCTCCTCTTGTTGTTCTTGCTTGGCCGCCAAGGTACCTATGACCAAGGTGAGGCATTCTTGTGCTTTCTTCACCTGAGACCTTGTCATAGGTCCTCCTAAACCATGAAGTGGGTGAGATCTCAGTTTAGGGTCTTCAATGCTTCCTCTCTCTTGTTGGGCACTTGAACCCAAGGCTTGGATTGAGCTTAGACCCGCGACATGCATGGCTTGACTTGCACTTCCATCTTCATTTTCATGCTCGGTGCTTGCTTGGATTGTATCAACATGAGTACCATATCTGCTGTGATTTTTGTGTTTTCATTTGCAAACTCTATCACAGAAGCATTTAATTCTTCATCTGAGAAGTCAGGTACATAGTCATTCATCCATTCAGGTGCAGTCCTGAGTCTTCTCCCGCTTTCTGGCCCAACATTGGTTGCTAAAGGAATTTCATTAAGAGGAGCTTCATTATTATTGGGAACTTCATTATTATTTTCTTCTTCTACTACTTCATACTCTTCATCACTGCTTTCTTCTTCCCAGAGTAGATTTGAATTGTCCTGCTTTTCAAACTCATTGCCCCAGTCCCATTTATCATCTTCTTCAAACACTATGTCTCTACTGATGATCACCTTTCTTGTTTTTGGATCATATAGCCTATAGCCTTTAGAATATTCACTTATGCCAACAAGTATGCTTACTGTACTTTTATTATCCAATTTGGTGCATTTGGCATCTGGTACATGAGTATATGCCAAGCTTCCAAAGATTCTGAAGTGATTCATAGATGGTTTAATCCCACTTCAGGCTTCTTATGGGATTTTGTCTTTAACTGCTGCTGTTGGTGATCTATTTAAGATTTAGTAAGCCATCTTGGTTGCTTCTGCCCAAAAACGTTTAGGCATACCTTTCTCTGCTAGCATGGATCTGACCATGTTCATAGTGGTTCTATTTTTCCTCTATGCAACTCCATTTTGCTGTGGGGTGTAGGTTATGGTCAGCTGTTGCTTGATGACCTTCTATTCAAGGTACTCTTTGAAGGCTTAAGATGTGTATTCTCCTCCTCTATCTGTTCTTAGACACTTTAACACACAAATGGATTCGTTTTCCACTGCATTTTTGAATTTCTTAAATTGTTCAAAGGTTTCTGACTTTTCACTTAACATAAAACCCCAAGGTTTCCTACTAAAGTCGTCAATGAAGTGTAATATGTACCTCTTTCCTCCATTAGATTCATGTGAGATAGGTCCATAGAGGTCTGAGTGGATCAATTCCAGCTTTTGTTTTGCTTTCCAGTTGGCTTTCTTGGGAATGAATGCTCTGTGTTGTTTCCCTTTCATGCACTACTCACATGTTTTAGTAGCTTGGACTATTTCAGGCAGCCCTTGTACCACATCCTTCCCTTTCAGAATGCCAAGTCCTTTGTAGCTCAAGTGTCTGAATCTCTTGTGCCATAGATCAGTCTAATTTTCTGAACTGGTCTGAAAATATGAACCCCTACCTGTAATTTCTTTCTTAGCAGTTAATATGAATATTCTATTGTTACTCATGGTAGTCTTCATGATTAGTCCCTTTTCCTTATGATAAGCTTTGCAGATACCATCACTGAACACAATAGTAAGTTTTCTTTCTTGCATTTGTCCTAAGCTGAGCAGATTGTTTCTTAGGTCAGACACCAAATATACATATGTTAGGTTGATTGAGATTCCTTCAAATCTTACTTTAACAGTTCCCTTTCCAATTACTTGCAGTTTATTGTTATTCCCTAGAGTGACTGAATGCTTGAAATCTTTGTCTAAGGTTTCAAACATTCCTTCATCCCCACACATCTGATTAAAGCACCCAGAATCTAAATACCACACATTATAGTTACCTTTAGTTTTTTGCTCTCCTTGTGCCATTAGTAATAGGTCTTCCTCTGAGTTGGTCTCAATGTACTATACTTGTTGTTGTTGATCTGTACATTCACTTTGATAATGACCAAATTTGTGGCAATTGAAGCATTCCAAATTAGCTTTATAATTATATCCTTGATACCTTCCTCGACCTCTTCCTCTAAAATTACCTCTCCAAAAACCTCTTCCTCTAAATCTGCCTCATGTGTTCCTTCCTCCAAATCCACCAAACCTGTCATATGTGCCTCTTCCTTTATATTTCTCTTCTGATATCTTAAAGGCATGTTCTTCACTTTCACCCTTTCTAAACTTTTGCTCATGTACCAAAAGTGAGCTTTGTAATTCATCAATACTTAGATGGTCTGTATCTTTAGACTCCTCAATAGAACAAATAATGTAGTTAAACTTCTCTGACATTGTTCTTAAGATATTTTCAACTACTTTCTTGTCTGGCATGTCTTCTCCTAGGTTTCTCATGTTGATTGAGACCAACATCACTTTTCCAAAATACTCTGTCACTGTCTCTCCTTGCTTCATCGCCAAAACCTCAAATTCTCTCCTTAATCCAATGAGTTGCACCTTTTTCACTCTATTGTTTCCTTGAAACTTCATCCTCATGGAGTCCCATAACTATTTAGATGTGTCCTTCAGAGCTATAGTCTTTAGAATTGTTTTGTCAATTGATTGGAACAAACAGTTCTTTGCCTTTAAATCTTTCAACCTCAGTTCATCTGTACTTTTCTTTTGCACTTCTGTTAGGTTTGCATCTTGAGGTGGTTCTATGAATCCATCACGCACCACGGCCCAATATTCCTTTGATCTCAAGAGGTTTTCCATAAGCAAGCTCTAGTGTTCGTAATCTCCTTCAAACTTGGGCACAATTGTTTGTGAGAAGCTCGCATCAACCATGGTTGATGAACCTTTCTCTGATACCATATGTTAGAACAGAAATAAACCTCTCACACTTAAAACACTTCAATGCATGCTAAAACCACTCTGATTAACTTGAGAAGCCTTTGTACCTTTTATGGAACACCTTATTACAAACCTACTTGAACTAGGAAAGAAGCTAACCTAATCCTAAAAGAGCAGAACCAATAGAACTCTTATTCTGACTAGAACAAACACATAACTTGTGCCACAAGCAAACTCTGGAACTAACTGATTAACTAACTAATCCTAACAATAACATATTTAAAAACCTTCCACAAAATTCTCTTAAATTAATGAAAAGAACACGATTCAAGAGGATGCGTCATTTATTTGGGATCCCATTCTTCACTAGTGATTTCCACTCTGTTTGGACTGGCCAATTCAAAAGTTGGACCTAGTGTATGTTACTAGGGGAAGGCTGGAGTGTGAGTGTTCTTACTTCTTACTCTTCTCTTATTTGGATTCACACAAGGAAGACTAGCGATATCATTGAGTTGGAGTAAATCGTAATTCGTGGAGATCCACACTGGATATCGTAGATTTATTCACAAATTTTTTATGCGGGTTTGTGATGGTGGATTTGACCCATCTGCACCGTAGAGCTCCACATCCGCTCTGGAACTTGTGAGCCCATTATACATACTAATTAGATAAAAAAAACTTGTGTATCTTGTTACAAACTTCTATCTTTTATTTTTCTAGCACACTTAAAATGTAGAATAAACTAAGATGTTTTGGATGTTATTTTGTAAATCTCTAATTAATAGATGTAATTGTCTATAAAGATAGTAGTTAAAAACTAGGCAATGTTCATATTAAGTATCCGCGAATGCCTCGTGAATGTAAAAAAATCCACGAATGGTGGAAGTGGAGGCAAACTTACCTCTGTTTGAAAAATATCCGATGCTATTGTGCTATTGTTTCATGGTCGTTGATGACCTGGATCTTCTCTGGACAACATGCTCGTCATTCATCCAACGTCATTTACGTGTCAGGCTCTTTTGCGAATTGGAGGGCCGGTTCAAACTAATTGTCTTCATCGGATCTGGTCGTCACCGCTACACTCTTGGTGTTCAGGTAGGGCCACGATGTCTTGAGGTCACGGCCTCGCCTTTTCCTGGAGGCGTCTCTAAATGCCTGGTCGGGTTCATCATTGCAGGGCGGCGTTCTGCCGATTTTAGCACTGCTTCTGTTTCTGTTCAGACGGTGGCCGGGTCGACGGTGTCAGTTTTATTCACTGTGAGGGGCTGGGGCAAGAGCTTATGTCGATGATGCTGGTGTTTCATCGTAGGTTGTTGGGTGTGCGTTCTGTTAGTAGGAATTTTGGTACTGGCGGTTTTGATGGTTGGGTGTCTTGGGGTGGGGCTCCGTCATGGCTATTACTACTACTACTATAGAGTGTTGCCCCTTTGGTGTCGGATGTTTGTCCCGCCAGTTCACAAAGAGATTGTATTGCTTCGGATACGGTTTAGCAAGAGGAATTGGAGAAAGGTGTGGCAATGTTGAGCAAAGGCTCACCCTGCCCAGAGGAATGATCTATGCTAATCTGAGCGTGCAAGATTTGGAGCCTCCCCTATGCGCTCAATATTATGTATTAGCTCAACCTCATTGGAAAACGATCGATGCATGTCGACTGCTAGTTTCAACTTAGGTTTGTGGTTTTCTTTATTTCCTAGATACCCTCTGATTTTTGTTGGGTGACACCTTTATGGTGCTGCTAGTTATCTTGCCACCATTGGTTAGGGCACTTAGGAAATTCCACTTGGGCACCGGTTCCCCCTCCTCTGTTTGTTCTCGGCAGTAACCGTACATATAGAATGAAAGTCATCGCGTTAAAAAAATAAAAGACTACATAAAAAAAATCCTATCCATGCCATCGATCTCAATTGACCCTTAGAAAATAAAAATTAAAAAGGCTTAGAAAGAAATCTCCTTTCCCCTGCCATCTCAACAAAGTACTCTTATTGCCAAAGATTTTTTTATTTTATTTCAAGATCCTTTCTTCTCCCCGTTGCTTTGAAATTGCGTACAAACATATTACCTACAAAATTAAATTACTATGAAATTAAATCTATAGTTTCAACATTAAGCTACTTTTGTTCAAGTTTCCACTATTCCAAAGTGAAAATTAGTGCTTTTTCAGATTACCGAGGGTAAGTCTTCTCTTTTGTAAGCACAATCATACCAATTAGGTGGAGTCGTGGATGGGCTCGGTTGAGATGAACAGATATTGATTGTTGCATAAGATGAACCAAAGCATCATGACCAGCTCCACCAGAGCGGTGACCACGGCTAGTTTCTTTGCTCATCCCCTTCGCCCTCTCCAACCAAAGGTGGAGACATGATCGAGCATCAATCATCACGTGGCTTATCTTCGGTGCCAATTCAGATGAAGTAGAAAGGGTAGTATGGTACTCAAACCAATCCCTCAACGGGTTTCAGTCAGTAGGATCCCAATCTTAGAGAGCTTTATGCAAATTAAGGATGGTCAACTAACTCCTTCCGAAGTGTTGTAGAAGGAGAAAGATGAGGTGATCACTCATGTTGCAGTGCCAAGTTTCTTTAGGGATGAGACTTTTGGAATGATTGGGCTATGCAAAGGACAAAGTTTGGTGAAGAAATGATTCTCCCTTGATCTGAGTACTTCCAAGCTTTACAATTTATAGGAGAGTAATGAACATAAAGAAAACGAGTAGCTATAGGCTGCACATCACGCAGCCTATACGCATAAGGATTCATTATAATTACAGTACTACCACCGCGCTTACCTATATATGGTGAAGCCACCGTGAGATTCGGTGCGAATCTCAGAGTACAATCGCGTTTCCATACAAAGACAAAAGTAAAAAAAAATAGCATACATAAGTGTTGACAACGATCAGCATACATAAAACACATGCTGATCGAAGTACTTGTCAATGACAATATTTATCCTTTATTAATCCGCATGTTGTTCATACTGAGAACACATGCTGATCAAAATCTAACTGCTATGTGATCGACATGATGCACAACATGATCGACATAAAAAACTATGGACCATATGATACTACACGATCAACATACAAACTCGCAACGATCACCATAAAATACTACACATATACATATACATATACATAAGAGTTAGATCAACATACATAAGAGTTAGATCAACATGTAAAGAAAATAGATCAAAATACATAGGAGATAGATCAGCATAAAAAACATGAAATGATCAGCATAGAAAAATACATAGTCAGAAAACATAAGAGATAGATCAACATACATAAGCGATAGATCAAGATGCATCAGAGTTCGATCAGCATGCACAAGACTTAGATCAACATGCATCAGAGTTCGATCAACATACATAAGACTTAGATCAGCATGTATAAGAGATAGAACATCATGCATCAGAGTTCATTCAGCATGCATTAGAGTTCGATCAGCATGTATAAGAGATATATTAGAATACCTAAAACTTAGATCAACATACATACGACTTAGATCAGCATACATAAGACTTAGATTAGCATGCATCAGAGTTTGATCAGCATGCATCAGAGTCCGATCAGCATGCATCACAGTTTGATCAGCATGCATCATAGTTTGATCAACATACAAACATGAAACAATCAGCAATATATACAATACGATCAATAAACAATAATACATATACATGCCCTATTCAATGATCAACAACATACGCTGAGTTTGTTCATATGAGTTAGATCAACATAGAATTGCAAAGATATCTGAGTTAAAAAACTACTACCAACTAAAAAGTCTCATTACTAGTCAGCATTACAAATGATTTAGAGTGTCTGTGCTTCTTCTTCTACTAGACCATACTTGACAATGATATTTTCTGAAATTTTCTTTCTATTTGTGTTGAGACTTGATAATAGTAATTCAGACATATATTTCATCCTACATGCATCAATATAGATCTGCTCATTAAGCCTTGACTCAAAAAGAGAACCCTTGAACAACTCCATGTGTTGTAGCATGAAAATACCACAATCAAAACTGTTCTCGTTCAGTTTCTCATCAGAAAGATCCTTCTTCCAAGCAAGTCTAGTCACATCTGGAGTCTTTTTACAAACATCCCTCTTTATTTGGTCACCCTTGAAATGTCCGTATAAGACCGTTCTCGGGAGGAAAAATAATAAAATAATCAAATTATAAGAATTGAACAACATAAAAATCAACAAAACTCAGCATAGGAATAAAGTTTGAACGACATAGATATGTGTTCTGATAAACTTACCAATAATTCCATATGCCAATCATATTTTTCCGTTGTATTGTTTGCTCTATTATCCAAATAATGAACGACATTTTCCCCAAAGTTGAAGACCAATAGAAAGAAATGTTCATACTGAATACACAGAAAGTAGATCTGTATGCATGTACAACTTGAGTTAGTTAGTGATAATACTTAGAGAATAGTAATTAAAGTTTGATTTTTTACCATCTTTGCATCATTGAAATTGGTGAGCTGTCTATTTTCAAAGTTTCCTTCTAGAAATTTAGATCCAGTGGCTAATATCTTTCACAACTTCTGTTTTTTTTTTGTTTTCACAGTTGACTTTGCTTCAATCTCTTTTGACTTTTCATCAAGTGCAACCTGAATGTAGTACAAGATAGATCAACATATGTAACATATCATCAATAATCAACAAAAGAAAGATCGACATAGGTACACTATGATGGACTTTCTACAACTAAATATCAACATTGCACAATGACAAATCAACATCGTACGAAGACAGATCAACATTCAAAGAATAGAGATTAGCATAATAAGAAACTTATTATCCATGTTAGATACTTACATAAACTAAAGATGTCATGAATATTGTAATCATGTTCCCGTGCGTTTCTTGAATAATATTGCATAGAATATCTACGTAATCAGTTGTCACATATCTTGACTTCTTGAAACTTAAAAGCTCTTCGTATGTAAGAAGATTTATATCTTTGAAGTTGACTAATGTGTTCCTGCAGATTTGGAATGAATGTTGTTAGTGTAATACAAGCATATTTTGTTGTTAATGCAATTAGTAATTTTTTTTATAATTAACCTTAGGATCTTTTGGATCATCATAGCTCCAAGCGTAGTCCGCAGCAACTATTTAGGAAGTAGGTAGAATACTAGCTTCTAACATTTCCGTTGTTTCCTTCAGAAAATCATCATGAACCATTGCCAAAATTTTCCTTTTACGTTCATCAGGATGATTTGTGTCAGAGGGATTAGCATGAATAGTCACGTGCTCAACCTCAGCAGTCTTCTCTTATTTCTTCTCTTCTTTCTTCTCAGGATCAGCATGAATAGTCACTCGCTCAACCTCAACAGTCTCCTCACCAAATAAATCATCACCATTCTTTCCTTCTTCTTTATTCTCAGGATCAACATTTGAGTCAGAGGGATCAGGATGAATAATCACGTGCTCAACCTCAGAAGTCTTCTCAGTAGCTAGATGTTAATCCTTCTTTCCTTCTTCTTTATTCTCAGGATCAACATTTGAGTCAGAGGGATCAGCATGAATAATCACGTGCTCAACCTCAAAAGTCTTTTCAGTAGCTAATTGCTCATCATCCTCCTTTCCTTATTTTTTCTTCTCAGGATGATCATTTATGATAGAGGGATCAACATGAATAGTCATGTTCTCAACCTTAGTCTTCTCAGAGCTGAATCTGTTACCACCCGCCTTGGACCCTTGGTAGGATTTATTATTTCTCACTATGTAATTTTTCCGGGAATTGATTCTGTAAATTCCCGGGCAATTAATGAAGTGTAATGAAAGAGGTTTTCAATGAGAAATAATGTTTGG
>JBBYHH010273961.1:0-12760 GCA_038382905.1 Daphne laureola
TAATCTTCCATGTAACCATGAACTCGTATGAACATGAACATGTAATTGAGAATCTTAAAGGTCATAAATTCTTCAATTCCAACCTTTTCTACTATAGTCATCAATGAAGCATAGAATATATCTCTTCCCTCCACTTGTCTGTGGAGATATTGGTTCACATATGTCAAAATGGACCAGTTCAAGTCTCTCGTCTTCTCTCCAGTTACTCTTCTTAGGAATAGCTCTCTTATGTTGCTTTCCCCTCAGATATTCAGTGCAAGTTTCCTTTATCATGGCTATGTTAGGAAGCCCTTCCACCATTTTACCTTTTTGTAAAGCCTCAAGACCTGTGTAGCTCAAGTGTGCAAATCTCATAAGCTAGAGATGTGAAAGATCTTCTTTTTCTGTATGCAGACACTTCTCAGATGATAGATTGTTCCTTTTCACAATTTGTCCTGTTAAAATAAACATTATATTGCTTCTCATGACATAACTCATGATCAAACCTCTTTCTCTATGAAATACCTTACACACACCATCACCAATTGTGATAGTTAGGTTCTTTTCTTGCAACTGTCTTAAACTCAATAGATTGCTTTTGAGTTCAGGAATGTAGTATACATTTGTTAAGGCAAAATATATACCATCAAAGAATACTTTCACAATACCTTTTCCTTCTACTTGCATCTTTTTGTCATTTCCTAACTTTACAGTGTGTGCAAGACCCTTTTCTAGATTGAAGAACATCTCCTCATATCCACACATGTGATTGGAACAGCCTGAATCCAGAAACCAAACACTTTCAGCCAAATTGTTTTCTACTCCATCCATGAGCAGCATCTCTTCTTCCTTTTCATTCTCTGCATAATTTGCCTCTTCATATTGTTCATTACACTCACTTTGATAATGCCTTAACTTGTTCCATCTAAATCATTCAATATTGGCTCTAGGATAGTAACTTCTTCCACGACCCCTTCCTCGAAATCCACCTCTTCCTCTCCATCTTCCACAAAAGCCAGTGGGTCCTCTATAATTGCGAGTCCTCTCATTTGAGGTTCTCAATAGCTGCTCCTCATTCTCCTTAGTTTTGAATTTTTGCTCATGTAGCAGCAAAGAGCTCTAGAGCACATCAACTGAGAGAGTGCTTGTATCCTTTGATTCCTCAATGGTACAAACAATGTAGTTAAACTTCTCTGTTAGTGTTCTCAAAA
This sequence comes from Daphne laureola, assembly GCA_038382905.1. Taxonomy (NCBI): domain Eukaryota; kingdom Viridiplantae; phylum Streptophyta; class Magnoliopsida; order Malvales; family Thymelaeaceae; genus Daphne; species Daphne laureola. Next base: position 1,191 of record JBBYHH010273961.1, read on the forward strand.
CTTTTTCCACAATTTTTACATCAGTGACAGCCTTTCCTAGGCTTCTCTTGCTATTTGAAACAACCATAACCCTTCCAATGTAGTTTGTTATGGATTCTCCAGCCTCCATCTCAAGCACCTCAAAGTCTCTCTTCAAAATATTCAGTTAAGCCCTTTTGACTCTGTCATCGCCTTGAAACTTAATCTTTAATGAGTCCCAGAGTTGTTTAGCTTACCCTTTTTCAGCAATAGTTTTGAGAACATTCATATCTATTACTTGAAAAAGGTAGTTTTTTGCTCTGAAGTTCTTAAGCAGAGACTCATTCAAAGTTCTTCTTTGTGCTTCAGTCAATTGTGTTCCTGGAGCAGGCTCTGCAACTCCATTCTCCACCACATACCAGATCTCCTTTGATTTCAATAAGTTTTTCACGAGCATGCTCCAATGCTCATAGTCTCCTTTCAGCTTAGGAACTGAAACTTGGATGAAACCTGCTTCATTTACCATCTCCTGAGATTTGCTCTGATACCAGATGTTGTAGAAAGAAGACTAGAACAATAGGTTTCGACAATCTGAACTTCATTAATCAGGAATGCACCTTTTATAACTACAACCTAAATTGAAACCTACTTGAACATGGACTCCTAATTTGATAGTAAGTAGAATACTAAGATAGAACCTCTAATCTAACCGAGCCTGAAGGTCTAACTTGTAGCACACGCTACTTATTGATGCTAACTTATCTTAACATAGCTCTCCCTTGAATGCGATGGAGGTAGGAATGGCAGTGGGGTAGAAAAGAACCGTCAACCGCGGATAACTGACCATTTCTGATGGTTTTAACCATGGTTAAAACTAACGGATTGGCGGTCGTGGTTTTCTTTTCTAATCGTTGGCCTAACGGTTGCAGTTAGCGGCAAGGGGGTATCCACACGGCAGATATCCGTTAACCGCAATTTAGCGGTTAACTTCCAATAATTAGTGATTAAAATGTTGGAATTAGTGATGTCAATATTAAATTTAGTTATTAAAACATTTAGTGATTAAAATACTGTGTGGATCAGTGGTTGTTTATGTTAGATTTATGGATTTATGGATATTATGATATTTAGATAACCTATAAAGCTAAGCTTTTTCTAAAAAGAAAAAAGGATATTTTGGTAATCATAGATATAACCATTAAGCGTGGATATCCACGGTTAGCGATTCTGGATATGAATCCATAACCGTAAAGAAAAAACTGTAAACCGCAAATCTAAAATAACCGCAATTAATGATTGGCGGATTAAGGGGTACCGCGGATTAACCGATTCATTGTCATACCTAGCTGAAGGTCGAAACTAACCTTGGATGGAGGATCCCTCTTGTGGCTGGCCGAAATTGCTCGTGAGGAAGGCTAATTGACGATCTTCCTCTAGCTCTACCTCAGGTTTGTCGACAAAGGAAGGAGAGAAAAATGAGCGTCGATCCCTAATTCTTTTTCCCTCTCTATAATATAAAACATATATATGTAATTTAATTGTAACCCCTCAAATTTCTAAATAGTGTACAAATAAACCCTATTGTGCCTTAATATTTTTGTCTAGGTCATTGTTCTACTTAATTCAACTTTCCTTCTTGCAAATTAAACCTCAATAATTCTTTCTTCTCAAATAAACAATTCAACTTTTTCCAATTAGTACTTCTAATCTCAATCTTTACCGAAATAACCTTATTTTTATAATTTAAGAAACTCTCAATGTTTCTTCAATTCTTCAAATTAAGCTAACTTTTTCTCAATTTTACGATTTTATTCTTTTCTTCTTTAAAACACTTCTTGTTGTGACACTTCCGGGAGGAAGGTCACAACATCAAGGAAGTGATGGATTTGAGTTTATCTTCACTAAAAAGCCTTTCTCACTAACAAGATAAGTGCAACTCCGCTTATTAAATCTTGCTTATTAAATCCTTCAAGCAATTGCCTGAAAATGTGTAATCTTAAATGGAAATCTACAATACTCATACAATTCTTTTGAATTGGTTGTTTAAGGGAATTTGAAGAAGGTGTTGATGCTTTTTCTCTATGAAATTCGAGAAGAACATTAATGAGAGAGATTTTCTGTTTTCTACTCAGTAATGTCTCATCCTAAGTTATTGTTGGTACTGTAGGAGGTGAATTGTTATGCTGCAAAGGGTGTACTCTTTTTAGCTCAAGTTTTATATTTATAAACCCATTTTTCAGCCTCCAAGTAGAAGGATCGTGCGTAGTGAGTGGCTTGTATTAAAGGGTGTCCAACCCAAGGGATAGAGATCATCTCGAGTGATCTGAAGGGTGCTAAGTCTACTAGTAAAAAGGTGTAGGCAGCAGTGAAACTGATGATCGTGACGATGAAAATGACAAGTATCAAGAACTGTAACTACTTGGACAACAAGCAACAAAACAAGTAAAGTAAGTAAGCAACGTAAAAATGGTTCTAAATTAATATATAAAAGCTCTCCCGGGGCTATCCTATGCTAAAAGGGATTCTCTAGAAGTTTCATGTCATGTCTAGAGTTGAGTTTTAATGGTTGGTTCGCTTTCCTCTCGGACAAGCGATCTCTCTCTCTCAACTAAAGTTACCCTAGACACTCTCATGGCTTAGGGACAGACCTTTAAGGTTTTACAACATCAAACCTAGCCACCAATAGGCCTCATATTGTTATATCTAACTCATATTACACTCACCAACTAATTTCTTATGGTCTAAGTCAATCAGAACCCTCACGGGCATTCGATCGAACTCCTTGATATATGCAAATGTGAGTGGCCAGCAAACAACATGCAACCATGTGGAGAAGTTCTAGAAATCAGTACCTATATCATTTTAGATGTGGACACTCCTATATTACCCCTAAGCAAGCAAACCCTAGGAGAATGATGAAACTAATCACTAATAGGCATGCTGTAAAAAACAATCAGCATGCTATAAACACAAGACATGATAGAAATAAAGAGGAAATGAGAGAAAGAAAAATCTATTGAAACTTGATCTTCTCTCAACATTCTAATTTGTTCCAACGACTCTCTGAAGTTGTTAAGGATGCTCCAACATTCTCAAGACGTCACTCTTAAAGTTCAAATTCTTTAAATGCAGCAAGGCTTCAAAAAAATGATTGGCCCGTCAAGAACACCTTAAGAGAGAAAGTGTGTTTAGGCTTGTTAAAACTAGTGTGATAGGTTACTTGTTACCTTTGAGAAAACTAGCTTTTATATTTCTAGTTAATCTCATGAAAACTAGGTTGTCAGCTATTTTCAAAAATAGTAGAGACAAACTCTCGGGTGAAATCTTGAGGAGAGAACGTTGATCTTATAGATTGAACCTCTATAAATCACTCTATTCATCTACTCCAAAACTCTGTTCTTGCAATGACTCAATGCATGAAGTAAAAAATTTAACTCGTGATCATCACTCAGCTTGTGGAGTGACTCTATAGTTAGAACACAAACGCTTCTGCAGAAGAATTTGGTGTCAACGAATTCAACCCCCCTTCTTGGTTGCTTTATCTCAGAAAACACTTGGTATCAGAGCGTTGTGATTTGATGTAGAACCTCACAGTTTTAGATCCAAAGATCAAGATGGAAACCCCCCTAAGGTTTAGCATAATCTCTAGTTTTCCCCTTGCATTTTCAAAAATTTTAAAAAATCCCCCTAAGGTTTGTGGAAATATACAATTACCCCCTAAAAGTTAACTGTGTTCAAACTTTTTATTAGTGTTGGTGGGTTTGCGGGCAAAGTCTGGGCCGCACCTCTGTTCCTCTGCTGCATTCTGGTCATTATCGTCTGTGAAGCCATATGGTCTTGGCATCCTGTAATCAAATGTAAACTTGATCAATCAGAGGGTTTTAGATTGATTGGGACTCCGATGCTCAAGTTAGAATTTGGGGTGATTCAGATAATGGGAATGTCTGGGGCAGAGTGAAAAGATACCTTGAATAGTAAAAATGATGTGGGTATTTATATTCTTCGCCTTAGGATGGCACGTCTATAATTATCCATAGGAATTGGTAGGATTTCTTTTATCTTAATCAGGTAGTGGAGGCGCCACTGGTGTCAGTTGTCAGAAATAGTTATGTCGATGGAGCACCATTAATGACGGCCCTTCGTATACCCGATGAAACGTACATTCTCCTTCAGTTTTGGTGTCCTCCCTCGGATTGATGAGGCTTAAGCATTTTTCTTGGCCTTTTGCCCAGTGGGCTGTTCTTAGGAGTCTTCTTATGGGTTTACACCTTTGCTTTGGGCCTGGTTGGCCAGGCTTTAGGTCTAGTGGCCATCAGTTAGATTTTATGTATAATTACAAAAAGTGAACCTTGAATTTTTAGTCTTAACCAGTGTACCCTCAATTAGTTTAGTTTACATTCAGACCCCTGCCTCCACATCCCTAGCCTCTTCCCCATTGGATCCATTCTTGCACCCTTAAGCGTAAACTAAACTAAATGAATAGTCTTATATAAAAAAAATGGTTAATGGTTCTTCTAAAAATATTATCAACAATATGGATTTGCGAGTTTGCTCTGCTAGGGTTTATCCCTTTTTAACCGCCGCCACCGTCCTACTACCCCTCTCCGGTCGGTGAACTCTGCATTCTCACTTGATTCACTCTGGTGCTAGGTTCGGCCTCTATGTCCTGTCCTGTTTTGCTCGGTCTCATATGCACGATGCAGCTGACTAGAGCCACCGAGGGTGGCCTAGAATCTCAAAATGACTGCACCGCATCGATGATCGATGGTCCTCGCCTTATCGATGTAGATGCCAGCCCAGTACCTCTCCCTCGTGCGTCTGTGCACTTCTGGGCTGGCATCTCCGTCCGATGTTTGGTGTGTTCTCTCATGGCGGAGCGATTGTTTCTTTTTTGTGTCTGTGCAGGAGGCTCCGTTTTGGTGGTTGGGTTCCTGAGGCCGCCGTGTCTGGTGGCAGGGCAGTCAGGATTTTAGGCGGTGATGGAGTTGTGTGGGCCACAGTTTGGTGGTGGCGTAGACCTAGTCGGGAGCCTGTACCAATAGGAAAATGATCAGGTCTCGTTGACGTGCGATGGTGGCGGGATCGGTTTGGGCATAGGCTTTTGGTGCTATTCTAGTTGGATGTGGAAACAATGGTAGCAACTGTTGGTAAGGACCATATTTTAGCTTTGATAGGGGTGAGCAAGAGGGACCGCGTTGGAGGGCTAAAAAATGGCGAGAAGAGGGCCTTGGGTGGCAATGTGGGATCAACCTCGGGGAAGAAACGAGCTTGGTTGGACTTTTCTGTGGGCGAGGAAGATGGATTGGACCAGGAGACAGCAGGGATGAGTAGTGGCTCTCCCTGCCTGGCGTAGTGATACCTTCAGATCTGGGTTTGTGGTTTCTAATGTCATTACCATGCATCCAGTATTTCCTAATGGTGGGGACCATAGACAGGGATTGGTGGTGTCATTGTTTTGATGTTATAATTCTCATGCAGGTACTCATCTATATTTCCTATATCCATCTGGATCTCCTCGCAGGGGTTAGGTGCTCTCGAGCAGGTATAGTTCTACGTGGCTTTTATTTTGTCCATGTTCCAAACCTTGATGCTGCAAATAGAAGTCCGAGAAAAGCTTTATGGCTAGACGATGGCGTAGTGGAGTTGGATGAGCACCAGATGCGAGTTATAATATCTTGGCTTTGTTTCTACTATCCCATGTTGTATGAGTATCTTATGTTTATGGCTTTTCTTTGCTACCTTCTTTCCACTACTAGTTTGATTTGGTTTGTAGGTGATCAGCAGCTTAACTGCGATCTAGCTCAACTCTTATTAGAGCCCCGGACTTTCTCTTAAGGGCTTCGTCCCTTTCTCTTTGTTTCCTTGGCTTTTGCCGCCTGATTTAGAATGAATGTCATTCGCTTCAACAACAACAAAAAAAAAAAACTAAAAGAATTGAAGGTACCCCATTCTTGCTCTAATGCCCACAATACAACTCTTTCCTCATCTCTTTCTTAAACCCCACAACCACAAACCTGATCTTCTTTTCATCCTCTTCCCATCATCATCGACGAGTACTCTCTCAAAATCATCACCATCTCTTCCCTTCCTCTTGGATCTCGTTACCCCATTCTATGATTTCTAAATCTCGTCCCTAATCCAATCTCTAAAATTCACTTGTAACTAAAAAACAAAGCAAAAAACAAAAAAACAAAACGCAGAGAGATTGTGGTTACCATTGTGGGTAGGTAGCTATGGAGGAGAATATACATGTGTTTGGGAAATATGAGATTGGTCGGATGTTGGGCAAGGGGACGTTCACTAAAGTCTACTACGGAAAGAAGATTCGCATCGACGAGAGCGTCACCGTCGAAGTCATCAACAAGGACCAGGTGAAGGAGGGATTGATGGAGCAGATCAAGTGGGAGATCGCCATCATCCGCCTCGCCGTCATGGACCATGTGAAGGAGGTTCTTCACAGAAATGAAGCGGATCGTCTCAAAGCTTCTCATTGCCGATCTAGAGCGTCGAATCGTGATCCCGGCAATCAGGCGAGTCCCTTGGTTCAGAAAAGGATTCACTCGCCTGCACAATATCTCAATCGACGAACCATCTATAAATTCAGTGGAAGACGACAAAGATGACAAAGCAGAGGAAGGGGTTGCTGGCGATGTGGAGGAGGGGCCTGAATGTAAACTAAACTAATTGAGGTTACAATGGTTAGGACTAAAAAATTTAGGTCCACTTTTTGTAATTATGCATGAAATCTAACAAAAACAAATAACATTGTTAACCTTGAGAGGGGTAATTATATATTTTCACAAATTTCAGAATCTTTTTATAGAGTTCTGAAAATTTAAGGGTGAAACTGAAAATTATGCTAAATTTCCAGGAAGTTTTTTGTATATTTGCCATATATATATATGGTTAGTAGACATTATAACTTTAATGAATCCGGATCGTCTCCTCCCTCCAGTATACTAATCCAACCTCCACTTACTAAAACTTTACACGTGTCCCTCTCACTCAAATCACGTTAACTTCATTTTTTAACATCGTTTACAGAATTTAAAAGGCTCTCTTTCATCCCAAGAACTTCGACAAGGAAATGCTCATTGGCAATCATCTTCAAAATACTCCAGCACGGCGAGATGATGGAGTTCTCCGATTGACTAATGAAGCAAGTGATGTCAAAACAAGAACAAATGTAACAACACTTCTTGGAAGCGATCAAGAAGAGTAATCATTGTCTTGTTCATGCCTATTCTTTAAGCAGGAGTTGTGTTGCCCTCTCCTTGAGGGCTTGTCCTATCTTGTTGCTCTCTATTAGTTTATATATATATATCTCAGTTGATGTACCAAATTTTTTTTTTTTTCATTTTCTATTGCATGATCTGTAGAAAGAAACATGACTAGTGCATTTGTCATCTTAAAACAGAGGTGTAATAGTAAAGAAAAGGCTAGATTGAACATCATTTTATGCAGAGATTGAAGAGAGGCATGAGCTTTGCCAACTTTACATTTGTCATCTCTTTTATCAATTGTACGTGTTCTTTGGCGAGAACAACAAAAAACTCTATCCAACCAAATATGTCCAGTAGGATCCTTATGTCCCTTCTCTCTTCGAATACTGAACCCAATTTCTTTTGCATAGCTATTGTAGAAGTTATAAGCATCAACTTCAGACTCAAACTCCATACCAATTTCTGGAATAATCCATTTCAAAGAAGTTACCTCACTCACGGTATCCTTGAGGTTGGAATGAATTTGATTGACATATTCTACTGCACATGACTTTTGTTGAGAATTTTCTTGTTGAATTATATCATTTTCTTCAAAAATCAGCTTTCAATATGGTTGATCTGTGGTTGAGTATTGTCTTCAACCTCGATCTTAAAATGACATAAAATAATTATTTTTTAAGCATTACTATATTTACAGATAAATGCGAAAGAAGAATGAAGATAAAAGGCTTTTGGAAAACATGAGTATCAAAAAAACAAAAAAAAACTAACCAAGACATGTTTCAGTGAGCATGACACGTAGGGCTTGTTTTGATGAGCATATGCGTGATAAAAAAAAATTGAATCATTTTAAACCATGTGCATGTGATCAGCAGTACGAGAAAAAAGACAACAGATTTATTGTAAAGCAACAAATTAAAAATTCAATGAGATAGATACTATAAAAATTTAAAAGAAATTTAAATATACCACCGATCACGTGTTTTGTAAGCTTTAGGGAAGAGGACAGAGAATTTGTTTTTCGATCTGCAATTCACAGTCAAGCCGATAATGCCAATTTGGTACAGTTGAGATGAGTGAAGGACGCTGAAGAGAAGACGTCGTAGTGAAGTCGAAGAGTCAAACAAAATCATTTTAAAATTTATAACGGTGTTAAAAAATGAAGTTAAAGTGAATTGAGTGAGAGAGACAGTTTTAAGTTTTAGTAAATGGTATTAAGTTTTAGTGAGTAGAAATTGGATTGATATACTGAATGGAGGAGAGACTCAACTTTAATAGGCGAAAAGAAAGAATCAGTATACACAGTTAACGAATCAATGATGGATTCATTGACGCATCGTGATTGTAAGGCTTTAAAAGGTTTCCTCGTTACAGGTGCTCTCACCGATTGAACAAATAATTACCATCTCTCTATTTCAGAAAAGAAAAATTGATATGTTTAATTCAAATTTTATTAAGAAGAATTTGTTATCTTTTTTAAATAATTATATATATATTGAATATTTAACATCTTATGCTAGAATTTTGAAAGGGAAAAAATCATACATTGAATATTAAAAAACAAATGTATTCCATTAGTTTTGTTAGAACGGGAGGAGGATAAATTATATTCATTAAAAATATAACTTTAATAGGTCAAAAGAAGGGAACTTACAAATATCTCTAAGAGGATTCTCATAATCTGCAGTTTATCTCCTTGATTTTTAGAAATCTGTAATTATCCTCTGAAGTTTAGTAAAATTTTCAGTTATTCCCCTTAATTATTTATGTTATTAGTTGATCTTTAAGAATTATAGAGTTAACTATTTTTATTATCATTAATATTTTTTATCATAAGACTTCAGTCCTAACATTTTTCTTCTCTCCTTTTTTCCTTCCCAACCGGCCACTCTGCCTAGTCGTTATTGTTGTCTCATTACGGACGAGTTCAGGCTGCAAAAACACAAACAAACTCATGCTGCTGGAACATAAGTAATCTTCACCTGCCCGTTAACTGTGTTTTAGTATAGTTAGTGTAATTATTACTAAAATCTTTACGAGTTAACTAACAACACAACTGATTAATGAAAATAACTGAAAATTTTATTAAATTTCAGGAAATTAACTGCAGATTTTTGAAAATCAAAAAAATAAACTGATAAATATGAGAGGAACTATTTGAAAGTTTTCCGTCAAAAGAACAAATAAAACACACAACTAACGAATCAATTATCTTCCATTTGTTTTGCTTTGAAAGGTTTCCTCCTTGTTGGTGTTTTCACGGACTAATAAATAATTACTAGTTCTATATTTGAGAAAAATTAATATGTTCTTCAAATTTTATAAGGAAGAATTTGTTAACAAAAAAAATTAAAAAATAATTATATGCATATGGAATATTTAACATTTTATGCTAGAATATTGAAAGAAAAAAATCATATATTTATAAATGTTAAAAAATAAACGTATTAATTTTATTGGAATGAAAGAAGTATAAATTATCTTCATTAAAAATATCTTTTTTCAAATACCTTCATGAGCACAAATAATATTCTCTTGATCTCATAAAGGTCATCAATTTTGTTTCATATTTCTCTGATATTTAATTTTTTATTTTTATTTATGAATTATTAGATATAGAAAATTAAATAATTGGGCTAAAAGAATCCAGTCTAGAGTGAGAAACTTCTCTCTCTAGTTGTTCCCCGGAGATAGTTCTCACTTGTTAAGGGCGTTGCTCTGGACGTCTTCTCGGCATTGGGTGGATGGCAAAGGGAGGAAAAGTGGCTCGGGGTGGTGGCAAAGCTGCTTGAGGGCGTGGTCAAGGTAAAGAAGTTGCATCTAAGGAACAATTGCGAGAGATGAGTGGAAATGGTGGATATGAGACTAAGTTTGAAGATCGACTTTCTTGCGATTCGCCGATCTGTGGTTCTAATCGATTGATGGTGAATCGGGCTCTAGCGCGTTCTCTGGTTGTGCTATCTCAGAGTAAATCCCTAATTGCAGGGTCTCCTGATGCAATTGCTTCTGCATCGTCTTCCAAGTGTTGGGCGGCTCAGGTGGCGGACGAGTGTGTTGAAGAGAAGTTCCGAAATGAGGGAATCAAGGTTCAACAGAACCGTAATTTTGCGTTCAAATTGGATCCGGGGGTAATTTCTGCCGAGGAAGTTGATTTCTCTGATGAGGATCTATTAGAGGGCTCAAAGTAGTGGAAGCTCATGCTTGTGGGTTGTGTCATAGGGATGGAAGTCTCGTGGAAGAGCATGGATCGGTTTGTCCGAGCGCGGTGAAAGAATGTGGTACCGCCGACGATCGTCAAACAGGCCGACGTCTTCCTGTTTACCTTTCACGGCCATGACAACCTCTGTAAGATGTATTAGTCTCTCACGTTGTTTGTCTTTCATAAACCACTCCTATTCAAGAAGAATGAGCTGGGGATGAAGGTTGGGAAAGCACTGTTTGATGTTACTCCGGTCTGGATAAAGTTACCAGGATTGAAAATGGAGTACTGAACCCTAAAGTTGATCAGCAGGCTTGCGAGTGTGGTGGGGGTTCCCATCTTGGATGACCAAGCCACTGTTCTTTGCTCTCGGCTAGAATTTGCTCATGTATTGATGCAACTGCATGATGTGGCCAAGATGCCTGAGGTGATTAAGATTCGTATATCTGAGGGTTTCTACTTGCAACAAGTGCAATATGAGTGGAACCCAAATCCATGTGCCAGGTGCAATCGTTGGGGGCATGTGTCAGAGAAATGTGATCCTGAATATGGCAAAAGAATGTCGGCTAAGGCAAAAAAAGTTGATAAGGGTAAGAATCTGGTAGAACTTCATGTACAGGTGGTAAAGCCTGTGACTGAGAAGGAGGATGGTTTTGTTGAGGTTAAGCACATGAAGAAACCTGTTGACAAAGTTCATGCAACTCCTCCACAAGATAATTTGGGTGTGGGCACCTCCAAAAGCCCTCATCAGTTTGCATGTATCAAGAACTTCGTTGCTCCTGCCATTTTTCCCCATTGGAGAATTTGCAAGAGCTAAAGGAGGATTTCCCTCCCTACATTCCCATCTGAATGTGCGCATGTTAGAATACGAGGGGCCTCAATAGCTCACTCAAGCATATTGAAGTTAGGAGACTAATAAAGAAGTATGATATTAATTTGTTTATTGGTTTAGAGACCCAAGTAAAGAGTAGGAACTTTCTTAAGGTTTTCCAAAAATGTTTTAGGAGTTAGGAGTTTTCAAATAATTACTATAAAGCAGTTAATGGTCACATATGGTTTAGTTTCGACCCCTTGAGCTTCAAGGTCCAGACATTGCTTGTTGAGGAGCAGTTCCTTCATTGCCTTGTAGAGCATAGATAGTAAGGGTGGAACTCTTTTCTTACCATTGTTTATGGTTGAAATGATTCTAT
>JBBYHH010274072.1:0-12759 GCA_038382905.1 Daphne laureola
CGCCATCCGCCGTAAGATGAGACGCTTCCGCACAGTAACTCGTTCCCGGCAAGGATACACGGTGGGCGGTGGTGACAGAGAAAATATGCGACAGATTAAGATGAATTGGCATAAATCGACCATAATTATATGCAAATTTATAAATGTTCATATACGATGGTACAATTTCATTAAATAAATGAGAAAGTAAAAATTAATTTTGTAAAAAGAAGGCCTGAAAACACTTTAAAACTTCAGGGATCAATTAAAATATAATAAATAAACCTCATCAAATTAGGATATCTAACTCGATTCTATTGGGATACTATTCTCCCACAATAAACTTTTATAATTATATAAAATTATAATTAACTTATATATATAATTTCTCTATATCTACTCCACCACACTAAAAGAGAAAGGTGACAAAATCGTATGAGTGAAAATTCAGGGATCTATTGAAAAAAAATAAAAAAAATTGATACAGATTAGAGAATTAAACACTTTGATAAAGTAAAGAGATAAAAAAAAAAAAGACAAAATGCTACTATAATCGACAATACATTTGCTATAAATATATAGAAGTATAATTGTGTTTCACATTTGTCTAATCACTCGATAGAAAAAGGGCCCGACTTTGAGAAATAACTGTAATTAGCTGTAATATTTTAAATAATTTTAAATTTTTGAGATTAAAATAATTATATCTAATCTTAAAAAATTACAATTACTGTTGATACCTTTTTTTTAAATGCAAATAAATATTTAAAAAAGTTGTTACAAACACATAAAGTAATGGCTGAGGTTAAACTGTGCTCGTAGTAGACGTGCACGCACAAGGGACTTATTAATTACAGTTGTACCGTCTAATCAGAATACATGCACGTAAGTCTTCTTTTTTTCCTTTCCTTCCTTCTCAAAATTAATCCATATCTCTTTATTCCTCGAAACAAAACAATACAAATAATTATCAAAATGAAAAGCCGAAAAAAAAAAAAAACTAAAAAGAAAGAGATCCATATGTGTGAGATTTTTCTTCTCTTTTACAATGTTATCGTGCTTAATCTACATGATTGATCAACATCTCCTTACAGTTAATCACCAATATTATTGTGTTTGATCAACATTTCATGAAGTCTAATCATCATTTTATTCAGAAATCGGAAATGACGATGCAATTTCACCATAACCATGGTGGTGGTGGTGGTGAGAGCCGGAAAACGTGAACCATTGCACAATTTCTTACTCAAAACAGAATTAATTTTGTTTGTGGAAACAATAATTGTGGTCGAGTTGATGATTTGTAAAGCAATATAAGGTCATGGAAAGCATGACGGTAGTAGCGGAGATGCACGAGTGTGTGTTTACCAAATCAGAGTCGAATATTGTTAATAGAAATGAGAAGCGCATGGTGTGGTGAAGATCTCGAAGTGAGAATGTTACTACAAAGCATGGGGTTGTCTAGATGCATGAGGAAGAGAAAGATGGAGATGAAGTCATATACACATATATAGCAGTCTATAGCTACAGATGGGCTAATCTTCATTAATTATGAAATTAAGCAGGTAGGCATATATGGATGCATGCATGGTTTAAATTGGAATTAATTAAATATTAAAGATAAGGTAGGTGGTTTATAGCGAGGTACTGGTATATTTCTGGAGACGTCCAAAGAACATGAGGATGATGAGGATGAATTTGGCAAGAGTGGTCCATCTGCCCACAAACCCAGCCCATGTATCCTGGCATCCACTCGTTTGTACCTCACGTCGCTTGCAGCTGTAGCAAGTGGAGAATCCCACATTCCCGTACGCACTACATGCATCAATGCACCAATAATTAACCATCAATCATGCAATTACAATATCTTAATCAAAGTAATTAACTTGGACCACAAGAGTCAGTATGCTTTGACCAGCTAGATGCATGATAAGTATATTACGTAATATATATACCTCACTATTTCGATGGTGATCGTGAGAAGATTGAAGTTGAGTGGATCGTCCCGTAGCTTATGCCTTTCGGTAATGCATACCATGATGATGAAGATGGCCAAGTAGCCCAACTGTGGCAGATAATTAATCACCCCCAACGTCCTCCCACTTTTCTTCTCTAATTTTTCGTTGCCGTCTTTATTATTCCATGGCAACCAGGTGGTGTAAGGTGGGAGATACATCATGATGATGAAGACAACTAACACGGCGGTAGAGATGGTGGAGAGATCCACCACGGACTCTCCTGCGTGTCTCGAGTTGGTCACTTGGAAGAAAGACGCCACTAGTTTCTGGTAGGGAGTGAGGCCAACTAAACCCCCGGAGCTCCATTCCATGGTGCAAAATAAGAGGAGCTGAATGGCGAGAAAGCCCACAGTGGTGGTGGCGAGCATCCTCGTGCGAAACGGTGGCAGCAAGTGAGAGTAACGGAGATCTCTATCCAGGATTTTTCGGAAGTCCGAGCGGCTAGTCATCAGTACTTTGTCGAGGCCATGGAGGACTAGACGAAGTGCAACGGGGTAGAGCGTGTTGCCAAGGAGAATAAGAGGAGAGAGCAGGAGGAGGAGGCCGGAGTGGCGAACAAAGATGGCCATGTTCTCGTTAGTCGGAGCAAATCCGCAATTGGTGAAGCTGGAGACCACCATCATGATAGTGAATGTTCGAGAGGAAATGCATTTTTCCTCTAGAACCCTTTTAGCAGTGGGAACCGCACTCAGGTAGGTCCACACTGCTATTACACCTGCCGTGTGAACCACAACCAAATACCCAAACACCACCATACTCAAACTCCTCCCCCGATTTTCTCTCTTACGACAATTACTCACCCTCATCAGCATATGATTTGTATCCGTCTGATCAACAATAAACTTGATATGATTGTCGTCATTGCCCTTCGCCGGTTTACTACTTACTCCTCCCAATTCTAAGCTCTCCTCATTCTCTTGCTGGTCATCATTTGGACCGAAGCGGTAGTAGCACTTTAAACAAAGAGTGAGCATGGAGACGAAGACCTCTCCGCCGAGCAGCATGAGAAAAGTGATGATGATAAGTTGGGTGTTGGAGAACACCTCCATCTCGACGGTGGACATGCTAGAGACAGTGGCCGCGGAGACGGAGGTGAATAAGAGGTCAAAGCTGGAGACCGGGGATCTGGGCTGACATAGTTTAAGAGCTAGGAAGCCCAGCAGAGAGACGAGGAGGAAGTAAGCCAGCTCCATCGTGATGGGTCTAAGGAGCTTGGAGGTGTAATGGTTACTAGTGTTAGAATTGTGAATGCCTTGTAGCCGAAGTATACAAAGTAGTGGCGGCTTATCATGATCATGATTGTCATGATTACTCATCATGGATAATAACTACCAATCTCGTGATGGAATATGATCAACTAAACGAAGCAACTCATAAATATAACAAAATGATCGTGTGTGGGGTGAGCAAACGGTTATTTCGGTTATAACCGAAACCGAATAGAGATATATATGCGGTTTTCGGTTTTTCAACAATAAAAATGAATTGGGGGATAAAACTGAAATAATTGAAAATCGAAATTAATTTGGTTATTTGATTCGGTTAACCGAATTTTAGGTATCAACATGTGACTTCTTCAAACTTTTAGGAGTATATATGTAAGTTTCTAAAAATTGAATGGTGAAATTAAGTATCTGTCTATATTTTTGGGAAGTTTTTGTAATTTTTACAAATGTAATTGGATATTTCGGTTAACTGAATTTTCTCCCATCATAATAAAAAATTAAAATAAAATAATTAAATTTTTATTCGATTAAACCGAAAACTGAAATTTTAATGAAATAACTAAACCGAAATAACCGAATTAATTCGATTTTTCGGTTATTTCGTTTAAAACTGAAAACACTTGATCACCCTTATGTGTGGGGAAGAAAGTTAATTGTACTAGCAGGCATGTGGTTGTGGTGGTGGTGATGGTGATGGTGGTGGAGATGAACAAGTACGTATCAATGAGTGGCGTTTTAAGAGGAGAGGACATTAGAGTTAACAAGTCCAAATCTCTTCTCTCCATTTTTCTTGTTCTATCTTTATCTTTTATTATAAATTTCTAACGTGGTTAACTCTTTTGTTAAAAAATTAACAAATATTTTAATGATATTAAAAAATTATAATGAATGATAAGGAGGGAATATAGGAAATGAGGACAATAGATTTAGACTCATAGTTACCCCACCTCGTTCCAACTTCATTTGTCCTCAATTATGGTTGATAGTGCTATGTTCCCAATTATAATATGAAGAGTCATTTTGGGCATTTATGTTGACACTTTTCCATTTAAAATATGTCATTTGTAATTACTTTTGTGAACCTACTTGATTTTGAATTCATCTAAATGAATATATGATAAGTGTTTAATGAAAAAATGTTCAGGATAATGTCCATAACATTTCTCTATAATTAATTAACGATGTTAATTATTCTTTTCAAATTAGGTGTAATGGTTGGAGTTGCACTTAAGGCATTTCATCTCTATTGAATTGGGATTAAGTCTCAGTTGATTGATTGATATGGGACGATCAATGATAATTATTTTGTTTACATTTTGACGGAATAAGTAACCGTATTAGTTAATTATAATGGGAGATGGTGATTATGGTGTTAGTTAAATAGGGAAAAGAGTCGGAAAAACCATCACCGTTTGTCTTATGGACCCTTTTTGGCACTTCTTCAAAAACAGATCTCAAATGTTACTATCATTAATATTTTGATACCATAGTTATCATTACCGTTAAAGTAACTATAAAATAGATTCTAAAATTTCTAAAAATTGACAAATTCATCCACATTCTAAACAATTTTTCATCTTAATCCATCACAGCCTTACCATCTACCCTGCCTACAGGCGCAACTTCCATCTCTCCTTTCAACCTCCCAGCCGCCAAAACCAATCCCACAAACACTAACGAACGCCCTTCCACCCAACCAAAACCTCTTACTTTGTCAATTTTTTTTGAAAGATCACTGATTGTCGTCGATCTGCAAAGGAGAACTGGTGTCTAACCCACTGAAATCCACCTCCATCAAGTCTGGGTCTGTCATGCTTTGGGTCTGCAAGGATCTAAAGAGCTGAAAGCTTAAGTTAGGTCTCTATCTTGTTTTTTGTACGACCTCTACTTAAAGATAATTATATCAAATTATATAAAATCTTACATTTATCTTAATTTTTGTATCCATAGGAAATAAAAGATTATTTGGGGATGAGAGAATTATTTTTCTTTTAATGGGGGGAGGTGCCCAATGTGCCCCATGTAGGCCCTGCCAGAGCCACTATGAATTCTAGCTAGTTGTCTCAACCCAAGATTTTCTGATTAGTGACAACTAGACCTCCAAATTGAATCAATATGGCAACTTGTTACTCCAAGTTTGGAAATTGGCAATTCAAGGCTTGTCCTTCAAGGTAAGATCGAAAAGTCTTGGTTTCCTTAGAGATATATAACATGTGGTCATGCGATCAGCTCCAAGATCCGTTGTCACATGAAAGGACAGTGATGGTAACAACGGTACGTTGATCTTATTGGCAAGCTGGATTTTTTAGTGGTTGAAGGTGGATTTCTCTAATGTTTGGCAAAGATGGGCAAGTGGCAGGAGGGGCAGAAGGAGAAGAGGCCAGGGAGGATAAATGCATGAGTACTCTATGATTTGAGGGCTTGTTTGCTCATTACATGAAAGTAAGTGGTTGCTTATAAATTTCACCATTATTTTGTCAAAATCGAATTTGTTTCAGGCTCGTTCACTTACGGCAGGGCCTATGTCTATCAATCAATGTGAAAGTTAAACCACTCGGACTCCACTCATTTATATTATTTTTAAATCAGATTTAAATAAAATTTTAAATTTAATACATTTATCAAACCTAACATGAATAATTTAATACTCGATTCGGTTCAATTTTATCCCAATTTTTTTCATTGATATTCATGAACAATTTGAGCTTGACTCGAACTCGATTAATTTAAAACTCATTCGAACTCGTTCATATTATTTTCAAGTCAAACCTGAATACAATTTCAGACTCAATATAATTTTCAAACCTAACATGAACAACCTAGTATTCGGCTCGGGTCGTTTTCAGCCATATCTATCACTTCACTCTTCCTTGTTTGATTATTGGATAAATTAAACTAGTTCTATTACCCGACTATGTCAAGAGTTAAAAAAATTAATATTTAATAAATTTATGATTAGACTATTTAAATATCCGATCAGGTGACGGGTTTAATGATGTATCAATTAATCAAACATGTTAATATATACTAATAATATTATATTCACGTGAACTATACTTTGTTTATTATCCAAAAAATAATGTAAAATATAATAAAGGAGGAAAATACATTGAATAATAAAAAAAATATCTCAATCTAAACTGGTTTAACATATACTTAGCTATATTATCCTTCGACGATAAATGATCAATCTAATTATTGTCACGCATTAACATTTTCACAATATATGTTGATAACTAATCAGTTAAAAGATGTTCAATATATTACACAAAAAAATGGTTGACACTTAGATTAATACTTCCTCAGTCCGCAAAAAATTATATCATTTGACTTTTACTATTTCAATGTTCACTATTTGACTCAATTTTTAGTAAAGATAAACAGTATAAATAAATTAAGAAAAAATATATTTAGAAAATTTGGATATCAAATTATGATCTACATATGATTTTTTTTAGTTTTCAATGTTCAAAATATGTGAAAATAAATCATATATTAAATACTGTAAAACTGTCAAAATAAATGATACAATCTTTTGTGGCTAGAGGGAGTAGATAATATATACTCCCACCGTCTAGGCCAACGTGCCCGACAGAAACAGCGTGATCGTGAACCTTACCTGAAGTCGCAGAAGTTGAAAGAGAAGAAACTTGTGATCGCCTACGCCTAAAGTGCTTCCAGAAATTGCTATCATGAGAACCACGACGATGATGTTGGAAGAAGCTCTCGATATCGCAAAACTCCATTTAACAACTCTAGAGTCGAGGTCGGATTCTATCCAGTCAAAGAAACAACCGCACCAATAAGAGTCTTAGAGAAAGAGTTGCCCACCTTTTCTTTCCACACATAGTGAAAAGAAGGTCTGTTGTCATTGATCCCACCAGTAAACCTCCCGGAGCCAGTGAGAGATGTAACTAAAATGGAAGGGTAAGAGCCATTGTGCATGTTTCTCCTTTAGAATCATAACTGAAAATCTTCTTCATTTTTTGAAGGAGGATTATGTTCATTCCAATTCAACAAAACCAAAAATATAGTTGAGAGGAAACTC
Organism: Daphne laureola; assembly: GCA_038382905.1. NCBI lineage: Eukaryota > Viridiplantae > Streptophyta > Magnoliopsida > Malvales > Thymelaeaceae > Daphne > Daphne laureola. The sequence continues at coordinate 7,272 of JBBYHH010274072.1, forward strand.
GTAAGCATATAGAGTAAATTGAAGTGAAATAGAGGAAAAATGTCAAAGTTTTTTGTGTTGTCACATCAGCGCTAATACCCACTGATCATCCCGTTGCCAAGCTCAAGCACTAGTCCCCTGCGACCTCAGATATTTCAAGTATCAAATGGCTCATGATCTCTAGCGTCGATTCATCACTGATGTGACATGATGATGGAACTGACCTCGACGGAGACATGATCGCGTTGACCAAAGGAACAAAGCTCGACATTGTAGACACAAATGATGAACTCGACAGTGGCTGCTGCATGATTTTGTACTGCAAGATGCTTGAGACTTGTGATCGATGAATGTTGCTTGCTAGGATGTGCGCATAGATATGAGAGTGAAAACCTTTGCAATTCCTTTTATTGTGGCTAAACCATATGTGAAAGAATAAAACGAATGAGGTTTGGAAAGAGATGAGTTATGAGAAATACAAGCACGAAGGAAATATTATAGTTGAAATAAGAACTTAATTGAAGAGATTGATTGTGTATTGATTAAGTAACTTTAAGTGAGTACATTAATGACAAAATAAAAAAACTTGTGAAACCAATGTGATGTTATATTTACTAACAATTTTTACTTATTTTATTTTTGTATATTTTATTTTTCTATTTCATTCAACCGATCACATAAAAATTGGGGGAAAATGTGTATTTATCAATAAAGTTATGAAGTCTCTAAATTTACCACTAAAGTTCATTTTGAAACGATATAAAAACATTAACCCTATAAAAATGTACAGTCAATATCCACGTAATCGTCGAGTGTTAAGCCACATGAAAGCATGCATCTCATCGTCACCTCGGACAACTTAACATCAGTGGTAAATTTACCCATTCAATAAAATATTGGTGACATTCTCATTTTGAAATGAACTTAAGTGCCAAATTTAGAGATTTCATAAACTTCAATGATAAATTTACATTTTTCTCCAAATTTTATGTGATCGATTGAGTAAAATATAAGAACAATTGATTATAATGAAATAAAAATAAGTAAAAATTATAAGTAAATATAAAATCTATTTGAGATTACTGAAAAGTTAAACGTATTACTTCTATATTCTACCAAATAATTGAACTGTAGAGTGGACATTAATTAAAAGTGAATAAAATGTTTTTTGTAGTACATTTTACAAAAATACTCTCAAGTGAATATTACATGAAAAAGATGATAAAAATGAAATAAAGTGATAATAGTTTGATATTTTTGGTAAATTTTCTATTAAATAAACTCAACAATTTATATCTAGATAATCCAAAAAGGGAAAATATCCATTATTTTTATGGGCGAATAAAGTAATTAAATTTTACACAATGAAAAAGGTATATTTTAATGTAATTTAAAGAGTAAAGTTCATTTTTAGTCCCTTAACTTTAACATTTGTCCTATTTTGGTCACGTTTTAAGATTTCGTCCTATTTTAATCCTAAAACTGAGTTTTTTGTCCTATTTTAGTCATTTCATTAATTTTTTTGTTAAATATTCTGTTTCTTTTATTAATTTAACACAAATACCACTCTAATAATAATTTAATTACACATTTAATAAAAATATAATCACTAAACTTTTAATGAATGTGCATACAAGTCCCCAATATTAATTTCTTCTCAATTCATCTCACCATCATCTTTGTTCGATGATTCTTCTTCTTTGTTCATCTTGGTTCTTCTCTGTTTAATGAATTCATAATATTTGACAATGAAAGTGATGATTTATTATTCTGGGTTTCAAAAAAGATGATTGATTTTTTCAATTTACCGATGAAACGGGAGAGCTTACATGTTCTGAAAAATGATAAATCTAATTTGGGTTTCTCGCCCAGACTTCTTCTAAACATTTAAACATGTGGGTCTCTTCAGATCTGTTAATCGATCACTTTACCTAGACTGTTGTTAGAGTTCAGTGATGACGATGAAGAAAAGTTACAGTTCCTGGGTTCAAAGTCATGAAGAAAAGTTACAATTCGGTCTCTTTAGATGTGCTAATTGCGGCAGAGCTTCGCCAAGTGTCGCCCCATCGCAATGTCGAGCTGTGCTGAGAGAAGCCGAACGAGAAGCCCCATGCCCAGAAGAACGATGTCGCATAGCCGGCAATCACACCAGACTGGAGATCGCCTTCGAGATTGACTCTACTTTGTTCTTAGGCGATGCTCATAAAACCCAGGACCGGTGAACAACCAGAGCTTCCAAAGGGCATGATCTTTGACTCCCAAATGGGTCAGTGGGGTGGCAACAATCTATCAGCGCATCGGTGGTCCTTTCTAATTAAGCCTCATACCGAGCTCCGCCACGAACGACCACCACTATCGTCGAGACGTCCCCATCTCATCGCAACTACCTTTCTGTGCCAATTTCCTCGCAGAGAAGTGGAAGATGAAGTGCTTGTTTGAAGATCTGGGGAGGAAAGGAGGAGTTTGTGAGGAGAGGGAGAAAAAACATAGGGATTTTGGTAATAACACTTTACGTAATGTTAATTTGTTCTAACAAATTGAAATCGGATTTTGGTAAAGTGGTGCTGATGATTCTCAAATCAAAATCGAGATCTGAAAAAGAAGAAAAGAAGGGATTTGGAGTTAATTGGACATGGAGAGAAAATAGGAAGGAAATGAGTGGAGTAGGAGGGAGAGAGAGTAAAGTGGTAGAGAAAAAACTATAAGGATTTATATGCAAGTTATGTAAAAGTTGAATGACTGTATTTTTATTAAATGTTTAATAATTATAAGGGTATTTTTCGTGAAATAGAAAATAAAATGGGAAACTTAAGAGATAATCTAACGGTAGGACTAAAATAGGACAAAAAACTCAGTTTTAGGATTAAAATATGACAAATTCTTAAAACGGGACCAAAATAGGACACGTGTTAAAGTTTTTTTTTCGAACAGGGGAAGCCTATTTTATTAGATAAAATAAGCCGAGAACCATACAGAATAGACTAAGCTAGGCTTAGTGAGAGCAACATCATAGCCATGAAGGCTTAAAACAACACCAAGAGCTGGTGTAATAGTGAAGTACCTTATTAGAAACTTCAATCCTACCCATTCAGACAGAGAGCCTTTTCGGGGCTGAGGGCATATGCGCCATGGAGGAACAAAAGTCATGATGCGTGCTTCGACACTCCTGAATACTCACTCAAAGAAGTTTAATAGTACCGACTCACTACATCAATGTGCTCCTGAATGGGTAGGCTTGAAACACCTGTAAAGGAATTCCACCACCACATAGCACAAGTGTAACAAAAAAGAAAGGAAAAACAACCAGAAACTAAAGCTAAAAAGGGTCCAGCAGGGGAAAAACAAGAAAGATAAATGTCTGGCCCTATTACAACATAAAAACCGACCGAGGCTCAAGACTCGGCCGGAAGTTCGGAGTTCCTCGGACCGCGCAAGTCCTTCTCGACCATCTCCCAGACAGCCTTCGAGATGCATGCCTTCTTCAGCGCTCGTTCCACACCTAGCCCAGGGGCCGTACCTTTGTACATCCTCGCTTCAAATTCGAACGTTGGAGAATAGAAAAAGTACCTGTTGAAGAATTCAGAGGGGAAGTGGAAATAGTTAAAGCAACAACCACCTGGAAGGGCGGTGGAACTGCCATAAAAGATGGCTCTGTGGGAGCTGTGGACGGCAATGGGGGGGGGGGTGCAAAGACAACCACCTGGTGATCCTTTGTATCCACTCTCTCCTCCTTTGGTATAACCGGAACAGGTGGAGGAGGAACAACAGCCCGTACAACCTTAGGAATGGGTGCTGGGGTCAGAAGTGTCTGGCCAATGGGGCCTGAGCGAGTCAAGGAGCCACGGAAGCGCATCCATAACCCAAACTTCTGGATGTCCCCCTTAACAGCTTCCTCAGACGAATAACCTGATGCAACATGATCCAGCATACCACAGTAATAGCAAAAGTCGGGCAACCTCTCATATTGAAGAAGAAAATTCTTCTCCGCTTTGTCAATCACCGCCTTGATAACCCTACGTAAAGATTTGGTAATATCAACCCTTACCCACAGGCAGAGAGAGGCTTCACTGTACTGTACCTCCAAGACCGAACCAAGTCAAGAGCCAAACAGGTGACGCATCTCTTCTGTTAGCAGTTCAAAAGGTACATCGACAATGTGAACCCATAAGTTTTCATAGGTGAAAACAATAGTGGATATGCAGTCCAGACGATGCAACAATAGGGCGACCATAAGGTGATTATTGTATGACCATGGACCCTTGTGCAAAACATGACGTGCACTATCCAGTGACTCAAAGTGAAAATAAAAGACGTTTGATACCTGGGGAGTGGAGGCATCACACACCCAAAATTTGATGCTTCTGGGCGATGCACGAGCTATCGCCACTGCAAGGAGATCAGGGTATGCGATCTGAGGATACAAGACGTGATCGACCAGAATTGGGGAAGGATCAATCACCGTCTTCGATGGCATGAGAGGCCGGATGGGCTCATCATCCTTTAGTGAAAGTTTGAGGCCGGGAAGGTGGGCATCTAGTGATTCCATCAGTGGGAGCGGGTGCAGGGCTCGGGTGGCGAGTGAACTGTGAAGGGGAGCATCGGTTGGGAGCAGTGAGCAACTGGACTCGGTGGACGGTGCAGTAACGGAGTGGCAGCGACGCAGCGCCGAAAACTTGCACGCCAAGGAGGTTGGCGGCAGTAACGCTAGCGACGAGAATGGGAGCCTTTACCGAGACATGTGTTAAAGTTAATGGACTAAAAATAGACTTTACTCGTAATTTAAATATTAACAAAATGATCTATCTAATTTTTCTCTAATCATTTTTTATAATCCACGTACATTATTCCATTATCAAGCCTCTACCTCATGGAATCAAACAATACAACTTAGATCTCTCTCTCAGCTTACTCAATCTTCAGAAAATACCTCCTTGGTCGCCTGAGTAATGGATGATCAACAGCCACCATCATCATCGTCACCAAAATTCAAAACAAACACAAAAGCCACCAACACTATTACCCAATTTCTTCCCTTAAAACTTCTCTCCTCCTCCAACCTCACCTACATCCTCCCAAACATCTCCCACACTCATTCCCGTCCCAAATCCTCATCATCATCGGCCCCAACTGTTACACCCACCCCGGAATTACTATTGATTTCCGATGTATTTTTGCTGGAAATGGATTAGGTGAATTTCCCGGGACTTGGGAATTTATTTATATATTAAGCAGTGAATGAATTAAATGTTCCGAGGAGCTATTTGGAGGCTATGATACGAAATTCTAAGGATTTACAACATTTTAGGAGTCCTTGACCATTTTGTTAAAAATTGGATTCGGAGGGCAAAATGGTCAACTTTAGAAAACAAAGTTGGAAAAAAATTATATGTTAGGCTTGGCAATGGGTCGGCGGTTTTGATGTATGAATGGGTCAAAGGTTGGCAATTGAATTGGGCTTAAGTGAATGGTAGAAAGGAAATGGAATTTTGGAAATAAGAAAAAGAATAAA
>JBBYHH010274183.1:0-21486 GCA_038382905.1 Daphne laureola
CTTACGAGCGCAGAACCGCTTAACACCTTGCAGAGCCGCGGCGGTTGACAGAGGGAAGTTCGGCACAAACAACACTCACCGGAAGCACAGGGGGCAGCAATAGAGATCACCGGAAGAAAAGGGGGCAGCGACGCGATTTCAAGACAGCAAAAGCAAAAGGATGGGAAATAGGGCTCAGAAGTGCAAGGGACGCTTTTAAACTGTCCTTTTCAAATTTGAAACGTCGGGGACCCGAACCGACCCAATGCCCCAGCCGTACACGTGTCGACGTCTTCCCAACAAGCATAAATCCCGATTCCACTGGTCCTTTATGTTATCGCTTTCAAATTATGTCCATGTATTAATTTTGTTTGCATGCATAGTTGATTTTCTGTCTTTTTCTTCATTTGGGTTTATGCTTGAGGTTTTTATTTTGATTTTCATCATTTATCTTTCAAGTTTAGACATGATTTTTGTCAATTTATATCTATTTTTATCCTCATTTTACGTGGGCTCATTGGGTGCTCAATGAGGCCAGAAGCCGCTTGGCTTCACAACATCAAACATTTTCTAGAAAGGTCATTTCCATGTATGTTTTTTCAAAGATCACTTCTCTTTCTCTCTCTCTTCTTCTTCTTGTTTTTTTTTTTTTTTTTTGCTTTATGGGCTTGCATGTTAAAACCTCAATTTCTTTGTTTTTTCCCTCTTTATGGTAGGAAGTTGAGACTAAAGCAAATGAAATGGATGTATGGTTTTATTTTATGAAGTGCCATGATATACCTCGAAGGGTCATTGAGTAATGTGGTGGGGTTAGGGCAACCGACGGGCAACTAAATGAGAGATAGTTCCCACATTACTCATTTAGTTCAATTGTGTTATTGTTAATGTAACCCATTGAAACATTTGATGTTTATATTATTACAGGACCGTTGTTCCGGACCATAGGGATGAAGTATAATGTATCCAAGCCCAGTGAGAACATTATTGCAGAAGTATTGCATGTACTTTCATTAGGTATTGTACTTTATCTTCAGTTTTTTTAATGAATGAAGTAACACAAAAGATTCCGTTGTAGTTTATATTAACACGGTTCATAATTAATACATACATGAACTCGTGACCTCGTTAGAGGAGGTAGGTTTTTACCGTTGCATGTACTTTCATCAGTTATTGTACTTTAGATTTACATGCTTTAGATAAAAAAAACAAAGTAACATCAAGATTGTGTTATTTACACAAGTATTTTAAAAAAAGTAACACTAATCTAAATTTGGGATGGTAAAATGTAAGAGTAAAAGTTATTGGGATTGATGAAAATTTGAGTTGTTAATTTGATGTTGTTTTTTGTGTTAAAGAACACAACCCAAATACAACTTTTTTAGTTTATATTAACACGATTGATTTTTTATTAAAAAAAATGAATCACTGACGTTGTCGAGTATTAGGACTAATTAGATACAAATTATAAATATGTAGGACTCAATTGTTAATTAAAAAGCATTATAAAACATCGAATGGGGCTCTGCTAGGGTTTCAGCGATGAGAGTTAGGTTCTGAAGCTTCACTTCTGGGAGGACCTGAGTCGATTTGATGCCACCCAAGAAGGGTGGTGGTGGTGGTAGTGCTGGAACTGGGTGTGGGCGAGGTCGAGGCAGAGGAGCAATTGAAGTTTCGCACAATACTGGTAGAAGTGCGATTCTGGCGATGGTAATTGAGGATCTGAGTCCGGTAATGGTTTCGAAAGATGAGGCTGTTGTGGGATTACAGTCAACTGTCTCAAGCGACAACACTGAAGGAAGCCCATTGACCCCGCAGATCGACGCGGGAGATTTGGTCCAATTTCCCCCTCTTCATGGTGAGGTGAGTAGAGTGGTAGCATTGGGCTCTGGCGATCAAGGATCAAAGAGCTGGGCTGACAGGGTCAGTTAGGAAGATGATGAACAACAACGTCTGAATGAAGGGGTTAGGGTTTGTCAGCCCCCAAATTTCAAACTCCAATTTGAGCCAGAGGTAGCTTCTGTTGATGAGCTTGTCTGCTCTGATGAAGAGATAAATGAAGGTCAGAAAATATGGAGGCACGCCCTTGTGGGCTGCGTGGAAGGTCTGGAGGTTTCATGGCAGAATATGCAGAAGTACATTGCTGCAAGATGGAAGCATGTGGTTACGGTAAAGGTAGTTAAGCAGGCAGGTATTTTTCTCTTTTCCTTTGATTCTCATGATGAGATGCAGAAGATTTTTGAAGGTTACACAAATTTTATGTTTGATCGTCCATTGTTGCTAAAGAAATATCAGCCTGGTATGCGTTTGAGCAAGAACCTCTTTGATAGTCCTTGTATGGGTCCAATTCCCAAACCTCAACCTAGCCTTTTGGACTCCTAGCCTCATCAGTAATATTTCAAGTGTGGTGGGTGAGCCTGTTATGGCAGATCCTCCTACTATCCACAAAACCAGGCTAGCATATGCTCGTGTGCTTATTATCCCTCATTCACCTGATGCCCTAGTTAATCATATTAAGATCAAGACACCTCAGGGGCCTGCCCTTCAGCAGGTAGTCTATGAGTGTTCCCCCTTCCCTGCTCAAAGTGTCTTAAGTAGGGGCATGCGGAGGAGGAGTGTGACCCTTTAAAATTGGGCAGAGGTAAGAAGTTCAGAAAGGCCCAGCCTGAGAGGAAAGAGTCTCCCCCAACCATTGAGCAGAAGCTGAAGCTTTCTCCTGCTGAGAATAAACATCTTGAGTTCCAAGTTGTTAAAAGCAGGAAGTTGAAAGAGAAGTTCTAGGAAGCTGGAACTAGTGGGTAGAGAAATGGGGACCTTCTCTTTCTTTACCTATTACAAATAGATTTTCTCAGTTATTAAAGCTACCTGATGGTGCAGACATTCCTATGAACATGCCAATTGTTGATGTGGGCTTGCTGGAATGTGAGGGGGCTTAACCAGTCCCTCAACCATAAATTTATAAAGAAAATGGTAAGGAATAAGAGGTTATCCCTGTGCTCTGTTCTGGAAACCAGGGTGAAGTCAAGTTAGTATTCCAAAGTTTTTTGTGCCTACTTTAGTAGCTGGTCAGGGGTAGATAATTATGTCTCTGCTTCTAATGGGAGGATCTGGGTGGCATGGGATCCCAGTGCTCTTGCTTGCTCAGTGGCTTTATCTACAACTCAGATCATTCATCTCCATGTCTCTCATCTGTTGGAGGGTTGGGATGTTGATCTATTTGTTGTTTATGCCCTAAATGATGTGAGGGGTAGGGCCTCTGCCTGGGGGGACTTGAGGGGGGTCTCATCTTCTGTCGTGGGGCCTTGGATCATTTTTGGTGATTTTAATGAGGTCTGTCTGACTACTAAAAAACTTGTATCCAGTGTGGTCCCCTCTTTAAACTCTTCTGGATTAAAGGATTCTTTTGATGATCTTGGTCTTCTGAACTTTAGGAGTTCAGGTGCTTTTTATACTTGGTCGAATAGTCAAGTAGGGATGGACATAATTCTTTGTAAGCTTGATAGGGTCTTGGGTAACTCTATTGCACATGAATTTTTTCCTCACTTGCTTGTGGAGTTTTTGGATGAAGTTCTGTCTGACCATTCTATTTCTTATATCTCTTTTGGTAGTAAGATTGGAAGAGGTCCCCCCCTTCCCCTTTAAGTTTCTGAATATGTGGGCTTTCCACCCTCGTTTTCTTGATTTGGTTAAGGATGTGTGGGAAAGGGATGTTGGTGGGGTCTCTCCTGCTAGAAAGTTGGGACTCAAGTTGGATTGGCTTAAAACAGAACTGAGAAGGTTTAATATGGAGTTCTACTCGGATATTTCTAGCAGGGCCGCAAAAGAAAAAGTTGAATATGAATTTGCCTTGACAAACTTAAGGAATAATCAGTTTGATGAAGGTTTGGGGAGTGACTTGAGGGTTAAGAAGGAGGATTATTTAGCTTACCTTAACTGGGATGAGAGTTTCTTGGTATAAAAATCTTCTAGTGATCACTGGATGAAAATGGGTGATGGTAACACTAGTTTCTTTCATCCTCGTATGAAGGAAAGAAAGGTGTCTAGAACTATTGGGTCCCTGAGGAGTGATGAGGGTCATCTTATCTCTGACCCCTTTAAGATTTTAGATTCTTTTTTTGTCCTATTTTAAAGGTATCCTTGCTCCACCTCTTTCTGATTCCATGTTGGCTAGTGAGGTCATTTCTTTATATGGAAAAATGGTTAGAGATGAGGATTTTTAGGGGCTGTGTGCTGATATCACTATTGGGGAAATGAAAGCTGCTTTGTTTAGTATGAGCCCTGGTAAGATTCCAGGTCCAGATGGCTTCACAATAGGCTTTTTTCAAGCTGCTTATGATATTGTTGCTCTTGATATTTTTGATGCTATTATGTGGTGTCTGAAGTTTGACTCCTTTCCAAAATTTCTCTCTGCCACTGCTATTCACCTTATTCCCAAAACAATTTATGTTGATCATCCTTCTGAGTTCAGGCTCATTGCTTTCTGCTCAGTGATCTATAAGATTGTGTCTAAAATTCTGGCCATGAGGTTACAACCAGTGTTGCAATACCTAGTAAATCCCTCCCAAGGGGCCTTTGTTAAGCAAAGGAAGATCTCAGATAATATTCTTTTGTGTCAGGATATCATCCATGGTATGGAAGGCAGGACATTTCCCTAAGAATGTTCCTGACATTGGATGTTAGGAAAGCCTTTGACTCTATAGTATGGTCTTTCTTGCAGAGTTGGTTATCCTTTTTGAAAATTCCTCCTTTGTTTATTTGATAGATTCTGAACTGTGTTACTTCCCCGTGGTACTCTCTTGTTATTAATGGAGGTTTGGTTGGTTTCTTTAAAGGCATTAGAGGACTAAGGCAAGGAGATCCGCTTTCCCCCAGCCTCTTTGTCCTAACTATGGAATATTTTTCTAAGATTTTGGTAAAGTGTTATGATGAGTGGTACATTCAGTACCATCCCTGTTGCAGGAAACTGCATCTTTCCCATCTTATGTTTGTAGATGACTTGCTGATTTTTGTGAAAGTTTCTGTTCATTCTGCAACAGGTATTTCTACTGCCTTAAAGACTCTTTCTGCTCATGCTGGTCTTCATATTAATGAGGCAAAGATCAATATCTTCTTTGCTGGCATTAATTCTAATTTGCAGCAACACATACTTGGTATCTTGACCATGCAGAGGGGGTCTCTTCCTTTCAAATATTTGGGAGTCCCTCTTTCTAGGTCTCGTTTGCTTGTTAAGGACTATAAGCCTTTGGAGGAGAAAATTCTAAGTTCTATGCAATGTTGGTCTGCAAAGTTGCTCTCATATGCTAGCAGATTACAATTAATCAAATCTCTTCTTTTTGGTGTTCAAAATTACTGGATGGCAGTTTTCCCCATCCCAAAAATTGTTATTCAGAATATTGAGAGTAAGATTAAAGCTTACTTGTGGGGTGGTGTTATCTCTTCTCGGAAGAGAATTCTGGATTAGAGGCATGTGTGTTCTCCTAAGGAAAAGGGATGTCTGAGGCTATTTGCTATGCCTTATTGGAATACTGCCCATGTGGCAAAGAGGACTTGGAGGTTGATAGTGGATAAACAAAGCCTTTGGGTTTGTTGGATTCACTATTTTTACATAAAAGGTGCTGATTTTTGGGTTCTTCCTGAACCAAAATATGCAAATGTGGGAGTTAAGGCTATTTTTTATTGTAGAGGAGTACTGTTTGATTGGTTCCAGAGGAAAGGGCCTTCTCTGGCTCTGTTGGTAAAGTTCCCTTTGAAAGAGATTTATTTCTTGTTGGCTGAGACATTTGAAGTGTCTAGATGGACTCCTCTGGCTTAGGGTCCTACTCGCTTGTCAAAAAAATCCATGATCATGTGGTTTGTTGCTCTAGATAAACTGTGCACAATGGACAAGATCTCTGCTTGGAAGCTCGATGTAAACTCTGTCTGTATTTATTGTAATGATTTCCTTAAGTGTAGGAACCATCTCTTTTTCTACCGCTCTTCTTCATATTATGTCCTGCAAAGGGGTTTGAGGTTGGTAAATCTCCTTTCCCCTCCTTAAAATTAGTTCATATGCTGTTCTTGGATGATAAAAAATGGGATGGGGAAGTCTATGCGAGGAAAACTCAGAAGATCTATGTTTGCTGCCCTCCTTTATAACATATGGTGTGATAGGAATGCAAGACGCTTTGGAAGGAAGGCTACTGAGTTGGATGCCTTGGTAAGGAATGCTGCTTCAATGGTGCAATTCAAGAATTCGATGCTTCTTGAACATTTATTTTGCTGTTGATTTATGATTGTTGCTAGACTTCTTCTTTGGTGCAGGTATATAGGTTTATGTCTTTATTATAGATTTACAAACATTGGTGGCTAGCTATAAATGTGGCTTAGCCTAGTATAGTTTTGTTCTTCTATTTTGGTCTGTCGTTGACTCTTTTGTGAAGCTGCAGATCTTATGAGAATTGTAAGTGATGTTGGACTTTTTTAATCAATGAAATGACACAGGAGGCAAATCCCCTCATTTTCTAAAAAAAATAAAGGATATGATGGTTGGAAGCTTGGTATTGAAGGTATATATATCCATTGTTTTCTTCAACTTCCATCCTTGTTTTGAATCATTTATGTTACTGATTTCACAGGCATGCGGGTTGGTGGGAAGAGAAGCATTTCTGTACCACCATCTCTTGGGTAGGTGATAAAAATTCTCCGAGCATGCTACTCATCTTACAGGTCATCCTAATCTATAAGACCCGCTCCATGCAGTACTCTTATGAGATCTTTTTTTAACTCAGGATGTGTCAATCACGCAAATTGAAATCCTAAAATGTATCATTTAAAAAAGATGCAGGGACCTAAACTGCATTATTGTCACATTTTGAATCTCTACAGTGAGTCCTGCATGAATTTTCGTAAAAAACAGGTCTTATAGATTAGAATTTCCTTTGTCTTGCCTATATCATCGTTTACTAAATCTATCATTTTGTGATGGTGCAGTTTATCAACCAACTGTGAAGAACATCCCGGGGTCGATTGGAACTGCAATGCTTGCTCCCGTTGATCACTCTCTAACGCACTGTAAAAATTATCACGGTTGAGAAGATCGGTGAAGGTCATACCCGCGGTCTTCCGATAGTCAAAGCCAACACCGAGACCAAGTCTGAGACCGATGTTTTGCTGGAGCTAGGACTGCAGTGGAGACTGAGGCACATAAAGCTTTAAATAAACTTAAAAACAAAATACCTTTTAATTGAAACAAAAAGAGAACATACAGCGAACAAAAATCGAACTAAAAATGATTCCTTTGCACATCGAACATACATTTAATCGAAACAAACGAAAAATTTAACATGTTGCTCAAAACGTTTTACCTCCGTTTTTGAAGTTGGAACTGACTAGGCGAACGACGAGCGGCAAACGGAAAGCGGAGAGCGGCAAACGGTGAACGGAGAATGGAGAACAGAGAACGACGAGGTCGACTGAAAAAACAAAGATGGATCGAGTTTGAACAAGCAAAATATTTAACACTTTTCATATCAGAATTTTAAAAAATAAACCAGAATAAAATGATAGGAGACCTTACCTTTCACGAACGGCGAACGGAGAACGCGGACGACGGAGATGAAAACTCTTACGGCGGCGATAGCTCGGGTTAAGGAAGGGAAAGAATATGAGAGGGAGGAAGGGGAAGAATTTTAGAGGGTTAGGGGAAGCAGATAATCTAGAAGGAGAAAGGGAATACGGAATGGGAGTAGTTTTCTTTAAAACTCACGCTGCATTCAATAGGGAGAAACTATGACGGCCTTAAGATGGTGTAGGCAGTCATAATTTATCTCACTCATTAATGCTACAATTTTATGATGGAAGTATGACGGGAAAGTCCGTCATTGTCCCCAATGTTCCAAATCAGAAGATTTATGACGGCTGTATATATTTATCATTTTTCCGTCATATTGTTAAAATGACAGGTTTATCACAGCTTAGACCGTCATTATTTCGTTTAAAAACTTAGCTAGTTGATGGGTGGATAAGTTTTGGTTTTGACACAAATCCATTCCAATAGCATTTCGCTAGCAATGATAGTCCCTTGGTTAGAACTGGAATCCAATTATTTGTTGTTTAAGTTTCAAAAGTATACTTTTATCTAGTTAGAAACAAAGCTACTCAAATCTTAACAGAGATAGTAGTTCTTGTATTGGAAAATTTCCGCTTTGTTTCTTACGATAGAGTACTACAATATATTGAACATGTCTGTTCTGGCCGATCCCAAGCCTTGACAATTAAGTCTGATCAAACTCATCTTTTAATGAAAACACAAACCGAATTGAAAGGAGAGTTGAGGCCGACGAGGCGGTGAGAAAGTGCAGACGATGACAGATCGATGACGCGTGAAATGGAAAGTTGGAGGCACGACGAGCCAAGACGTGGCGGCTAGATTTTTGAAAACTATAATATTAAATTAGAGAATTTGTTGTATCAAAAAAATAAATAAGAAATTTGTTTGGAATGTTTACATTTTAATATTAGAGTTTTCTAATAATATTTTTAATATTAAATTTTTTTAATAATATTTAAAAAATAAAATTTTTCATACTTAAAAATTAATTATACGATCAAATATTGGAATTAGAAAATTTTCCACACGTCTCTCAAGAAATTGGAAAACAAAAATCATGAAGACAAGTGGCATGTTCTGATTGCTTATGGTGCAAAATCACGTGCACTACAGGCGAGCAGTTTTATTACCTTTTTTTTTTTACACCTTTTCACACCTTTTTGGCAATGAATCTATGGATCCTTACAATTTTTCTTTTGATACATTGGATCCTTACAATTTTATTTTTTGATGGGTGGATCCTTACAATTTAATAGTATAAGAAAGTAATGATCTTTTTGGTAGTAAATTACAGATTTATTACCAAAAACAGATAATGTTAGAAGATTAATCTTCTATATATACCAATCAATACTCATCTCTTTATCAATTTATCTCATAGTACTACAAGGCAAAACATTTTTTGCAAAAAAAAAAAAAAAAAAAAGAATTATCCATGGCTATTTCATCTCACTGTTGCTACTACTATCACCTCTCAACTTTCTTTAAATCTATCACTACTCTCGTACTCTCATTCTCTTTTCTGTTAGGAACCACACACTGCTTCTACCCTAAAAATGTCATCCAATGGTCTCCCGCTGGGGGCATCTGGCGCCCCCGATGGTGCGGGAACGGATGGTGGTGCATGCGACTACAGTAGTGCTGTCAGCCAACCTCCGTTCTCCACCATGGTCTCGGTTGGAGGTTCGTCTCTCTTCCGATATGGAAGAGGGTGTGCATCCTGCTACGAGGTGAAGTGCACGTCAAATGCAGCGTGCTCGGGCAAAGCCGTGAGGGTTGTGATCACTGATGAGTGCCCGGGGTGTGTCTCGGAGTCGGTCCACTTCGATTTAAGTGGCACTGCTTTTGGAGCCATGGCTAAACCTGGTTAGGCCAATCAACTTCGCAATGCTGGCGCTTTGTGACTACAATACAGAAAGTACGTACGTGCATGCATGTACATCCTATAGACATTACACAATCTTTATTATGAGTATTAATTTGTTTAAAAAATAGCGATTTTCTTTTTCTTTGATAAAATATTATTTTGATTGAATTTCTTTAATAAAATAAAATCATCCTTACATCTTAATAAAATTGTTATATTTTAATATTTTTGAACTTTTTCTTAATCCGAGTTTTCATTAACATGTTAAAATATCTCAAAAATACAAACTCTTGGTTACCCTTAGGATCATGACCAACTACTCGACCCTTAACCCAAACCCCGCAAGCCACTAGCACAACATACATTCCCACACCGTACAATCGCCATCGCCACTGGCGATGACCATTTCGATCCCAACCACACCGGACCAACATCCTTCCTCCCTACCCTCTTCCAACGCCTCACTTGCAACCCCAATCCTAGCCATGCGTCGCTTGATCCTGACCAACTCACGTACTACACCTCAAGCCTCGTCTTGCGACTCACACCTCACTGATCTGCCCAAGCCCACCTAACCTGGTTTCGCGATGGGTAGCTATCAAGCTTGCCCGTTGTAAAGACCGATATTTTTTTTGAACCGCAATAAGATAAATTTTATTAAGAAAAGGAAAAGTCACATATTATCCCAAAAGAGAATTTGGGTAAGGCATCTCTATCATCCCATGATGTAAATTAAAATATTCTCAATCACTTCTCCTACTCCTCCCTTAAAACACCCAAAACCCTAAATAAAGTACCAAAATTCGTATATCTGAATCAATTGAACCCTATATTTTAATTACATCCAATTATAATCTTCTTAACTAAGTTGTGAATGATAGATCTAATGTAAGCTTAGACATGGCAGTGAGGTGTGAGGCGTGACTAAGATGAGATGGGAAACAATATAGTGGAGTTGGTGGTAGTGGCTATGGTGCTGAAGGGTTGGGAAGAGGAAGGTGTTGAGGGTAGGGTAATGATGGATAGGTTTGTAGTGTTTTAAAGTACCTTTAGGATTATTTTATAAAATTTTACAGGAGTTAGCTCAAATAAGTCAGATATTAAATATGATATTACATGAACGGGATCACCTTTTTATGTACGACAATCATACGTTTTTAATAAAAAATTGGAGAAAATAAACATAAATCCAAAAGAGATTTTTGTTTATAAAACTTTTAAGGAAAAGGTTGGAAATAGGATGGGATTGTGTGTGGGGGTAAGTGGATAGAGAGTCGATCCTCGAGGATGGGGAGGATACTTGGGGTCGAGTTGGCGAGGGATTGATGCTGCCTAGGGATCGATAACATCTGGCTAGGTCGAAGGTTTTTGCTGAGGAAATGGCGCATCAGGTGATGGGGCATCTCATCCATGTGAGTGCATTTGAACCTTCTTATTTGCCGAGTCTTTGTTTTATTAACAATTGTTTGTAATAACAGTGTTTGTTTTGCCTATGTAGGTGTTTGTGCTATCATATGTAGTGTACGAAACATGTGTCCAAAGTCATTTAGCGATCCAGGACCTTCGTGCACACATTCCCAGCCTAGAAGAGAAGGCCAAAGCCTCATAGGAGGTTAAGAAGCTCAAGGTCGAGCTTGCTAGCAGCAAAGCTGAGAAAAGATGTTGAAGAAGACACATTTGGTCGAGGTGGCTCAACTGCAGGAGAAGGTGAAGGTGATTACTCATGCAGAAGAGTCTGCTCGGAAGAATATGTTGAACCAATAATCTTTGGTTAAGTGCTATAAGCTCAAGGTAGAGCAGAAGGGGCTCTCCATCGAGGATCTGTAGAAGGAAACACAACAGAAGGTGGTTGCCGTCGAGAAGTTGGAGAGAGCTTGCTCGATGAAGGATGAGCTCATCATGGAGCTTTTCTCCCAGGTGGTCCTGGCAGAGGACTTGACTCAAAAGTCCACTAAGAACATCAAGGAATGTACCTCATTTCTTAGTAAGGCTATTGGGTTGACTGTTGAAAATCTGCGTGTTGTCGCTCGTCTGGAGCAATTTTGTAAGCTTTCTTTGTTTGAGGGGGAAAGTTTGAATCTCCCTCATTTTGTAAAGTCTGTAGCATCTAGCCTCCCTCGTGTCGAGTAGGTCGTGTCTAACTATGATGACATGACCATCGAGGCGCGAGTCCAACATCCCTTGTACTTGGCTGAAAATTTTCTTAGGTACCTTCACCAAGTTGAGGGGTTAGGCCTAGTGGTGGACTATCAGTGTTTGGATGCTACGAGCATTCTGGACCCTGATAGGGCCACATTGTGTAGGCTGGGTAGTGAGGGCAGATGTTAGGGCCTCTGTTCCCCTATGACCTATTGGCCTTGCCTGCTCCCGAGGCGATTAAGGGTCCTGCTGAGGGGGGTGCCCCTTCTACAATGAAGGTAGATAAGGGTGAAGACCCTTTGAATGATGGAGGCTCCAAGTAGGTTGTGGATGCCCCTCCTTATTATTTGTACTAGTGCTTTTGCACTTTTGTTTTTGGAAATGAAGATTGTTTTCGCATTGAATTTAATTTTTGTGCTTTACTCGTAGTAAACTTTACATATTAGAATGATACTTGTGACGTATTGGAATGTGATAGAAAATAAAGCGTGATCACGTGTATTGGATCTGGAATGTATATGTATATATTATGGAGATCAAATCTTTCATTTTCATTAAATTTAGAGTATATGTTTACACATAATAGGGTCAGAGATCCTCCTGATGGTAGTTATGTTTTAATAGCTTTCCAGTGGAGTCCTTGAGTTTAAAAACTCCTTCTATATCTTTGGTATGAATGATGTATGGTCCAGCCCAATTAGGTCTAAGGGAGTCATGGCCTGGATTGTGGCCTATCAACTCTTATTTGAGTAAAATGAGGGATCCCAATTGTACTTTCTTGGGTCGAATTTTGGAGTTGTGAATGTGATTTGCTCTTTGTCTTATAGCCATCATTCTCAGTCGAGCACCTTCTCGAACTTCTTTGATTAAGTCAAGATGTGCTCGTAAGCCTTTTTCATTTGATGGTGCATCATAGTAGAGGGTCCTGATTGTTGGTATGTCAGCCTCGATTGGGAGCAATACATCCAATC
This sequence comes from Daphne laureola, assembly GCA_038382905.1. Taxonomy (NCBI): domain Eukaryota; kingdom Viridiplantae; phylum Streptophyta; class Magnoliopsida; order Malvales; family Thymelaeaceae; genus Daphne; species Daphne laureola. The sequence goes on from JBBYHH010274183.1 coordinate 12,542, forward strand.
TGTATACGAGGGTGAATGGAGTTTCTCCTGTTGGTCATCGTGATGTAGTTCTATAGTCCCATAGGACTATGCGGAGTTCCTCGACCCATTTGCCTTTGGCTTGGTCGAGGCATTTCTTTAATCCCTCATTGATTGTTCTGTTGGTGACTTCCACTTGGCCATTCGATTGAGGGTGGGCGACATGGGCGTATAACATTTGGATATTCATCTTTTCCACCCAGTCTTTGACTTTTTGGCTCGTGAATTGTGTGCCATTGTCTGTTATTATGGCTCTTGGGAAACCATATCGCTACACGAGGTTGTGCCAGAGGAATTTTATGACCTTTGTTTGCAGTAATTGTAGTAATGGGTTCAACCTCGATCCAATTGGTGAAGTAGTCAACGGCTACGATCAAAACTTGAATTGTCCTGGAGCTCGAGGCATGGGGCCGATGAGGTCAAGGCCCCATAAGGCAAAAGGAATTGGATAGGTCTCAGTGATGACTTTCGTGGATTATCCTTTGTATCCTCGAATTGATTTGACACTGATGACATTTTTTGAGGAGATTATGTGCGTCCTTCTTTAATGTTGGCCAGTAATATCCTAGGTGTAGGCGTTTGTGAGCCAAAGCATTGGAGCATATATGGGCTCTACAGACCCTAGAGTGAACCTCGTTTAGTACCTTTGCGGCATCGTTATTGTTGATGCGTGCAAAATAGTGTAACTTTCTAGCACAAATTTTATATTTATAACTACCCTTTTTATACCCTTAAGTGTAAGGATTGAGTGTAATATAGCGTAGAGAGCAAAAAGGGTATCGAACCCAAAAGAACTAGAGCGTCAATCAACTTAACGGATGAAAGTACAAATTACTCTAAAATGAAAAGTAATGATCGATGAGATGGTTGTGAATTAATCTAATTTTGGAATGAAGGTAACTCTAACAAGTAAGCTAACGATTATCAAGAGATGCAGGAATGACTTAATAAATAAGTAAACACAAATAAAATGACTGAGGATTTTCAATTATAAAAGACTCCCGGGGTTTTCTTGGATTCTAAGGGTTCCTACAAGTTTCTCTAATGATTTAAGGTAAGTTACTTCTACTAACAAGCTTCTTTCTCAAGCAAACATGTTAATCTCTTCACAAATCAACCTACTCATTCTCATGTCCTAGCATTAACTCTTAAGGCATGAATAGTTCCTAACCTAACCACAAAACAACTCCTAAAAGTTATCTCTAACTAATAATAAGTTATTCTATTGATTCCTACTAGTTTAGTTTAACCAAATACTTCATAGGTATTTTATCGAACACTTGGTGTGCATGTGTGAATGTGGCCACATTCATCATAAAAAAAATATCCAAAGCACAAGAATCAATATCCAAATCAATATAGACATAAGAACTCATACGAAATCACCCAAGAACTCATAAGGAATGAGCCTAAACAAGCAAATCCCAAGAGATATGGGACTACTCACTCATACTCATATCACAAGAACACATAAACATGTAGTAATGGAATTAAAGAATTAAAATAGAAGAAAGGAAGAGAATAAAACTCTATATAGAGAAGTCTTCCATCAAGAATCATCAAGCTTCATGTCCAGAAAGTATGAGAGCTTCAAACCCTAGGTAAGCAATGGTGAAAGCTCCAACAAAGATTAAAACTCTGAAATTCGTAATCCTTGCTTAACAAGTTTAACGGTCAGCCTAAAAGAGTATATATAGAGTATCATAATGACTAAAGAGTCTCTAGACATGTTGGACACCTTTAGGGGCTTAATTGGGGGCAAAATAGTCTAGAAAAATCAGTAAAAGTGTGTGGAAATCGAGAATTGTCGTGGTTGTGCTCGACAACTTTTTAGAAGGAGTTGGCGCCAAGTTGACACCACAGATGTGAAAAAAGTGGCAGTGCCGCTTTTCGGCGCCAACAATCACGCCGTGATGGCTGGCTGATTCTCGGCGCCAATGATCATGCCGTGATGGCTGGCTTGATGGTAGGGAAGATTCCTGGCGCCAACGATCACACCGTGATGGTGCCACAAAGGGTTTCTTTACTATCCAAGCCTCAAAATGTCCCTTCCATAATCCTCAATGTTTGAGAGCCCTTCTCTTCAGTCTTGAAGCTTTATTTCTACCCTCCGGATGTGTTATCTACACAAAAAAGAGCTTACTAAGTAAAACATGAAAATATGGTCAGATATGTTCAAATGCATGATGGAAATGATGTAAGACATGAAGAAATGTGGTATGTGTAGCAATACACAAGCCACTATTCATAACTTGGAGACTCAAATGGTACAACTTGCGAATTCTGTGAAGATCTTGCACAAGGGTAAGTTTCCAAGTGATACCGAAGTGAATCCTCATGAAACATGCAAAGTGGTACATTTAAGGAGTGGCAATTCATATGTGACACAACCCAAAGAACCCCCGAAGCAAGATGAATGCAGTACTACTACAAAAGAGGATGATTCTAAAAGTGAGGACACTCCTCTTCAAGAGGAGAGGGTGGCACCCCAAATCAACAAAAGGGGTAGCCTTTCTAAGCAACAAGTCCAGGTACCTTTACCTTTTCCTAAGAGACTTGCACCAAAGAAGGATGATGCAGAATTCTCCAAATTTATGGAGATCTTCAAAAACATGGAAATTAACATTCCTTTTCTTGAGGTGATTAATCAAATGCCCAAGTATGCAAAGTTTCTCAAGGATATCATCATAAAGAAGAAAAGGTTTCTAGATAATGAGTTGATTTTGCTGAAGGAGGAAGCAAGTCCGGTGATCCAAAGAAAGCTTCTGTAAAAGTTAAAGGACCTGGGTAGCTTCACACTACCATGTGACATAGGCCCCTTTCATTGTGATAAGGCTTTATGTGATCTTGGGGCTAGCATAAACTTAATGTCCTTGTATGTGTGTAAGAAATTGGTAAGAAATTGGGTTTGGGGGAGGTTAAGCCCTCATCAATATGCCTTCAACTTGCGGATAGGTCCTTCACTTTTCCTCGGGGCATACTAGAAGATGTTATCATCAATGTTGGTAACTTTTACTTTCCAGTGGACTTTGTGGTTATAGATATGGAGGAAGACACAAGGATGCCTATAATTCTCAGTAGACCATTGTTGGCTACCGCAAGATCCTTGATTGATGTTGAGAAGGGTGTCCTTACCTTGAGAATAGCGGATGAAGAACTATCTTTCAACCTTGATGACATGATGAAGAGCCTGAATAGTGAAGTAATGAGTTGCTACTACATGGGAGACTATGAGCTAAAGAAAAGAGAAGGAGATGAAGTTAATTCTCCAAGGAAGTTTGAGAAAGAGAAAGAAGATAAGAAGGTCAGGGTTATCCAACCTGTTAAAACTGTAGTTGAAGAAGTGTTCTATTTGAGGGATGTAAAGACCCAAGAGTTGGAGTGTGTCAAAGTTCTCAAAGAGATGAAAGATCTTCAATATGAGATTCAAGAGGAAAAGAGAAAGAAGGAAGACACTTATAAGGGTAAAAAGAAGAGAAAGTCTAAGGCCATGACAAAGAGACTCTTAAGATAGGACATTCAGTAAATAAAGTTGATGTATGCTTGGAAGGTGAAAGAAGTCTCTAAGAAGAAGAGTAAGCCATCAATCCCTTTTCAGGACGCAAACAAGCTTGGATTCAAAAGTTCTCCAGCAGCTTCACCCCCTGTATATCTATCAAACTCATGCCTAATCAAAGGCTTTAAATATGACGCTTGTTGGGAGGCAACCCAACAATTTCAAGTTTTTTGTTGTTGTTTTTTTTTTTTTTTTTGCCTATTTAAGTTTATTTAAATTCATATTTCATTACAAAAAATTGATGCATTGATGTGTGAACTTATTTTTCAGGAAGTTGCTCCATCTCTGAAACTTAAAGTCATGAGGAGCAATAACTTTGCCAATATTTAGCAAAGGAATGTGAGAGATTGGTACAGAAGCCAATCTCATCCTTGGAAAGGATGCGAGACCCTAACTTGGCCCCCGAGGTATGACAACACGCTCCCCCCATTTCTTTTTATCCCTCCATTTGCGCATGATAACATGACTTATTCTGAGTTTGGAGGGGTGTATGCTTATACTGACTGTGGGGATGTGAGATCGTACTTTCATGTATGTTAGATTTAATTGTAAGACATATGCAAGCATCTAGTTTTGAAAATTATTTTTGGATAATCCCATTACCCTAATGAGTTGGATTATTGTTGGGAACCTTTGTGGACATTTATGTATGTGATCATTTAGGTGATAAAATTTTGCTTTCAATATTTCAAACATAAAATTCTACCTTGTCATATTTTGAGCCCAAATGTTTAATGTTATGACTTGTATGCGATATGTTCTTTATTAAGAGTATCTTACCTTGCATTTGAGCTAGAACTCGCTAGTTTGTAACCTTTGTGAATCCACACTTTTTGCATGTTGAGCCGGGAAGACGATGACAATTTAGGATGAGCCATTTGACTAAAACAACCAACCTATGCATAATTCCAATAGTTGAGCCCCTTTGAGATTTAAGCCTAATTCTTTCATATAACCACATCTTATCCTTATCCCTTCACTTACAGTATCTTTCGGTCCTTGTGTTACCTGAACATGTCTTGATTAGGCTTAGGTACTGATATTTGAGAGATGTGTTATAAAGTGAGTTTGGGGGGGTTTTCACATACCTTTGTTGAGCTTTAAAGTGAGTGACATTTTTGGAAAAAATAAATTGTGTTGTGTTAGTGCTTTAAAATTAAAAAGAAAAATGAGCACCAAGATAAAAGAAAGAAAGTGAAAAGAGGTGCTCCAAATTTTTTTGAGAAAGAAGCACTTGTATGTAAATGTAAAGATCAGAATGTCAAATGTTGAAGTGTGCAACGTTGAAAATTGAGTGAAAGGTTGCAAAAGTTAGCAAGTGGGTACATGGGTAGATAATAGATACGGTAGTGCCCAACTTACATGTTCTGGTAAGTTAATAGCTCCACCATACATATAACATTCAACAGAACTCCAACCTCACCTAGCCATGGCCTCAATACAACCTTGGAAAAGACTATCTGATCGGCGAAGCATGCATTGTCCCTAGGGACATAAGTGGAGAAGTTTTGGTTCATTTGCAAGCTTATGGATTAACGATGCTCAGTAAGATCATGATGTACATGTACACTTCCTAACCTCAGAGAGTTAAACACTTAGGGAGTGACCATTTGTTTCTTACATTGAGAGAAAAATTTTAAAACCTCGTTGATCACTTGCATGTTTGTCAATGAGCGGTTCTAGATCGTAGTTTAACTTGAAAGGGCATTAGTGATTTGCGTGCTTTGTGTTTGGATGGTAGATGCTTACATTTCTAGAGAGTAGCAACATTTTGAGTTTGGGGGTATGATGTGTGGCATACACATACCATATTTCTTCATATCTTACATCATTTCCATCATGCATTTGAACATATCTGACCATATTTGAATGTTTCATATAGTAAACTCATTTTTTTGTAAGTACACATCTAGAGTCTAGAAATGAAGCTTCAAAAGTGAAAATAGGGGCTCTCATACATTGAGGATTATGAAAGGGACGTTTTGAGGCTTGGAGAGTGAAAAACGTCATATGTGGCATCAATGATGGTGCCACGGCTCCTTACACCAACTTCAAATAACCATATCTCATTCAGCTGAGCTCTAAATGGAGTGATTCAAAAGGCTACATTAAATTTCAGAAATAGAGCTTTCCAACAAGACTAGTTTCATCTAATTTGTAGGTCTGTAACGTCCTATAGAGCATTTTCAAGATGGGATGTCCAAGCAGCCCTGACAAAGCGCCATCTTGGCACCATCAAAGCGTGATCCATGGCATCGAAAAAATGCCCTACCCCCAAACTGAGCATCTCGGCGTGATTATGGCGCCATACTGAAGACAATTGCATCCCGACGCGATCCCGGCGTGATTATGACGCCATACTAAAGAAAGTTTCATCCCGACGTGATCCATGGCACCGAGAATCAGCATTTCTGCCAGAACAGCATCCGCGACTGGATCCCGGTGTGATCCCTGCTATTTTTTATGTCGAGGACCATTACGATCATTCTCAATTTTCACACTTGTACTAGTTTTTCTAGACTATTTTACCCCTAATTAACCCCCTAAAGGTGTCCAACATGTCTAGGGACTCTTTAGTCATTATGATACTCAATATATAGTCTTTTAGGGTGACTTTTCCAGGGGTTAGGTGTTAATTACGAATTTCCAAGGTTTTTACTTCTTTTTAGAGCTCTCACCATTATTCTACCTAGGATTTGAACTTCCATGATTTCTGGAGTTGAAGCTTGATGATTCTTGGTGGAAGACACTTCTAAATAGAGTTTTATTCTTCTCTTTTCTTCTTCTTTAGTTCTCTAGTTCCATTACTACATGTTTATAATTTCTTGTGATATGAGTATGAGTGAGTAGTCTCATATCTCTTGAGGTTTGCTTGTCTAGGGTGATTCCTTATGAGTTCTCATGTCTATATTGATTGGATATTGATTCTTGTGCTTTGGATGTTTCTATTATGATGAATGTGGCCACATTCGTACATGCACACCAAGTATTCGATAAAATACCTATGAAGGATTTGGTTGAACTAGACTAGTGAGAATCAATATAATAACTTGTTATTAGTTAGAGATAACTTCTAGGAGTTGTTTGGTGATTAGGTTAGGAACTATTCATGCCTTAAGAGTTAATGCTAGTACATGAGAATGAATAGGTTGATTTGGTAAGAGATTAACATGTTTGCTTGAGAAAGAAGCTTGTTAGTAGAAGTAACTCACCTCCAAATGATTAGAGGAACTTGTAGGAACCCTTAGAACCCAAGCAAAACCTAGGAGTCTTTTATAATTGAAAATCCTTAATCATTTTATTTGTGTTTACTAGTTTATTAATTCATTCGTGCATCTCTTGATAATCGTTAGCTTACTTGGTAGAGTTGCCTTCATTCCAAAATTAGATTAATTCACAACCATCTCATCAATCATTACCTTTCTTCTTAAAGTAATTTGCACTTTCATTCATTAAGTTGATTGATGCTTTGGTTCCTTTGGGTTCGACACCCTTTTTGCTCTGAACACTATATTACACTATCCTTACACTTAAGGGCATAAAAAGGGTAGTTATAAATATAAATCTTGTGCTAGAAAGTTACACCATTTTACACGCATCACTAAGTAACTTCTCCCAAAAGTAACTTAGCCACTAAGTAACGTAACCACTACGTTACTTAACCATTAATTAATTTCCACATCACACACTTGAGCTCCTATGAGCTCCTTTCAGTTCACCTTGAGCTGAAAACCACTTCTTCATCAAGACTAGCTCACTTGAGCTGAAGTTAGCTACTTCTAGATAATCTTAAAAGGTCTTGGTGCGCTAAGAATTCCAACAGTTTCATGTTACTTGCATGAAATGATTCACGTGCATAATTGTTGGTCAGGTCTTTTGGCATCTACATCAGTTGTTGAAGAATATGCCGTTCTTGAACCTAGACCTTATCCAAGACCAAAAAGTGAGTAATTTTAAGAACTGTCTATAACAATGTTATCATAAGAATATTGTACAAGCATAATTCACTAAGTGCATAATTTTATGTAGGGATATTTACGGAGAGACAAAACTTAGGACCACCTAATTCTGTTTGTCCCAATCATAAATGTTGTGTTGTTGTTTGGAGTTTGGAGAGGAGTGTTTGTTCGAGGAATCCACCATTTCCAAAATTCTCTATATGTTGTTCAAATGGTAAGGTGCAATTACCATTTGAGCGTTCCCCACCTGAGTTGTTAAGGAAACTTATGGATTATGATGGAGATGAATTATCATCACATTTCTGTAAACACATTTGTGAATTGTGAATTTTATGAACGCTTTTCATTCCCATATATTGGAGAAAAGATTGATCATCGTATCAATGATGGAAATTGACCATATGTGTTTCAGATAAAAGGTGAAAATCATCACAAGATTGGATCATTGGTGCCATCCAACAATGAGTGTCCCCGTTTTGCATAGTTGTACATATATGACACAGAGCACGAGACAACAAACATAATTATGAGTTTTAGCGATGGACAAGCCACGAATATTGATAGACAAATCATTGATGTGATATCACGGATGCTTGATGAAACCAACCAATTGGTTCAAGAATTCAGACGTGCTCGTGATATGCATCAAATGTACAATGATGTTTCCGTTGTTATTAGATTGCTTTCATCCCGAAATGATGATGGTCGGAGATATAATTTACCTTCATCTACCGATATAGCTGCTCTTACAGTTGGGTTGGAAGAATCAGAAGGGAATAGTCAGGATATTGTCATATTCACTAGAGATCATGTGACCAAAAGGATTCACGTGACACATCCTAAATTAATGTCCCTCCATTTTCCAATCTTATTTCCATATGGTGTTGATGGATATCATTGTGATGTGGATCATGTGAATGGATCAAGCAATGAGATTCGTAACTGATTAAATATGAGGGAGTTTTACGCTTTCCAGTTGCATCATCAGCATTCCGTATACTCTGCTATTCAAAGGGGTGGTCGGTCATTCCAACAGTATATGGTTTATCCCTATAGTTGTATCCTTGAGGATCGCTTTAATTACTTGAGGATGAATCAAGCTTGATTTTATTGTGAAGTGTTGTGTGGTCTACAAGATGTCATTCATCGAGGTGACATTGACGCATGTCGGACTGGGAAGCCATGTATTTTACCATCATCATTCATGGGTGGTGTTACCACCACCCCCGCGCCGGACCCGGCGGAGGCGCGCGTGCCGATCGGGAATAGGGGTGACGGGAACTGGTGACTCGCCTAACCTTATTTAACTGACCTAACGCAGGTCATCTCGGTAAAAAGACATATGAATCACATACATCTAGTAATTACTTAGCACAACGGAAACTATACAACAACTATTATGCTTTCTAGAA
>JBBYHH010274184.1:0-12758 GCA_038382905.1 Daphne laureola
AATATCTGATTGCATGTTTATTTTATCGGAGAGCCTCTGCCCGGTAGTGAAAGGGCAGACTCTTTTCTGGTGCATCTAGACTGAGCGGAGCTCAGTATATTTTTATATGTTGTGAATTTTGTAATGCAAGTTTAAGGAAGAAGAAATTTTTTGTTTTGCTGAATCTCTTAAAGGGACCTAGAAGGTGGTTTAAACCCACATTCGAGACTGCACAATAGAAAAGGGATCGTTTATCTCACCGCCGCCCCGCCGACCCCGCGTATGCTTCCCGCCGGGCCGTGTAGCGTGGGGGTGGTGGTGACACTGTTGGTGTGAGAGAGAGTTTTGTGATAGCTTACAACTTTTGTTTTGGTGAGAGGGCTTATGCTAGTTTAGAGCATAGCCGCAAGTGTGGTATTGTGAAGTGTGAGTTTTGTGTTTTGAGTGAGAGAGAATTGGTGTTTGTATTTGTTGATTGAGATTGATAGTGGAGAAAATCCGTGAAATCGTCACGGTGAAAATATTGTGTTGTTGTTTGCCTGCGTTTCAAAACCCCAACAACTTTTAGTTTTAAGGACCGAACTAGAAGGATATCTTTAGAGGAGTAACGAGTGCTTAACAATTTGAATCAAAATTGCTCATTTTCATGGTAGAAGTGATCTTGAAGAGTTCTTTCACTTGGCAAAGAAAGTTGAAATTGTTGTAAAACAAGAACTAAAAACAAAGTAAACAAGAGATAGTTGCGGAGAATTCATCACTCAAGCTACTATTTATAAGGCTCAGAATCTCTATTACAATCAATTGAAAAATAATGGAGGTAGTGGAGAAATCACGAGTCATTTGAGTAATTACAAGGAGATAAGTCACTTTAGAACGTGAACAGTGGCGGATCCAGGATTTTAAATCTAGGTGAGCGGGAAAAAAAATTCAATCAATATTCAATAATAGGTAAAAATTTTGATAAGTTGAAACTCATTATTATACATAAAATTTATCAAAAATTCAATTCAAAGAGATATAAAAATTATAAATTAAAATACCAAAAGAATTATTTGATTAATCTATGAATATGGTGGGTTTTTTGCTTAAACATTTGCCCAACGGACGCTAGGCTTGCCACCATGCTCATCCGCCACTGAACGTGAAGGAATGAGAGTAAGAATGTGGACATCCACAATAATTATTTGTACCTGAGTTTCTTCTGGAACTATAATATTAGTCATGTGTAAGTTCTCTCCTGGAGTCATTGATTTCTCGATTTGGCCATTCTGATTTTTTGCTACTTTTCTTTTTTGAGGAATTTTATCTTTGGAACTGATTGGTCTACCACGCTTCAGGCGTGTCTTAGAATTCATTAGCAATAAGTGGTTGTCCTTCCGTAACATCAATTTTAGTCGGAGCATTAGCAACTAGTACATGTGACTTAGTCATTCTTTTAAGGTTAGTAAATGCGTCTGAAAATTTATTTGCTAAGCCTTGCAAATGAATTATCCTTTGAACTTCCAGTTCACATTCTTTTGTGCGAGGATCAAAATGAGATAGAGATAATTTATTTCAATTTATTTTATTTTCCAGCTGTTTATTTTCTCCCCTAATGTTGAGAATACTGATTCATCAAAATGACAACCGACAAATCAAGCTGTAAACATATCTTCCGTTGATGGCTCAAGATATTTAATTATAGATGGGGATTCATACCCTTTGTATATTTCCAACCTTCTCTGAGATCTCATCTTTATACGGTGTTATTGATACCCAATTTTGTCCAGAGAGTTTAGAAGCATTTTAGGGGGGCTCGAGTGACTAGTTTTAAAAGAAGTGGGTCATTAGGAATGAAATTGGAAAGTCTAAGATTAAAATGAAAGTTTTAAGAAAGGTCATGGACCCATAACAAGATAGAAAATCACAAATACATGATTAAAACAGGTCAAATTATTAAAACGAGACCATAATAAGAGACAAATCAAAGATAAAAGATTCAAAATGGACTTTTAACCACTCAAATACACATATAAGTTGCTATAAATACAAATAGGTACAAAACAACATGAAAGCTTTACTAATCAAACTAGCAACTGACTGCATATTCATAGCCACAATTAGTGAGCTTCACTTCAACTTCATTGAGCCAAACACAAGATAATTGCGACATGTACTCAATCTTTTACATTGTCAAGGAATCGATAATACCGGTGCCTCCAGGACTTCTTGACTGCTAAAGGGCCACAAATAGCCAAATATCCTACAACAAGTCCTGGTGCAAGCCCCAAGTAGAACCATAGTCTATCAAGATCATTCTCATCATATCTTTTCTTTTCTTTTTCTGTTTGGAAAAAAGAAACAAAAAAAAAAAAACCACTTGAACTTTCCAATTCACGACGAATTAGCCACTGAAAGGTTCAAGTATACGAATTTTTCTAGGACGGGGAGCACTGATTCTGTTGAAGATATCGACATTACTTGTACTAGAAGTAAGCTAAGAGTGTGCTAGTTGCTCTAGTCCTAACTAGTCTGTATAGGAGTTCTAGTCCTAATTGGTCTGTATAAGACCAACTGTTGTATAGCTGTTAAACCAGGTAAGGATATGATTCCTAATGTAACTAGAGCTTCGTCTATGATGTGTAAAAATAAACAATACTAATCAATGAAGAGGTAAGCGAGTAAATCAAACTTGAAATACTTAAATCTTTCATGGTATCAGAGCAGGTTAGGTTAACCTCACAACAATGAGTGTCTCTCAAATCAAGGTTGGAGATCCTTCATCTCCATACTTCATAAACTCAAGAGGCAACCCTGGTTCAGGTATCATTGGCTATCTCCTTAATGGTGATAATTATCCAACATGGCAGAAGGTCATGACCAATGCCCTCAACACCAAGAACAAGACAGGTTTTGTTGATGGAACCCTAGCAAGACTGAAAGATGATCCAGCAGTTAGACAAGCTTGGGATAAGAACAACTCTATGGTGATATCATGGATCTTCCATGCCCTAGCACCAGAATTACAAAGAAGTGTGGCGTATGCAGCCACTGTTACAGAAATTTGGCAAGATCTGAGAGAGAGATTTGGCCAAGGGAATGTTCCAAGAATTCATGAGCTTAAAAGAGAGATTTCTCTTCTACAGCAAGAAAATCTGTCAATAAGCTCCTATTTTACAAAACTAAAGGAATTATGGGATGAGTTGGGTAATTATGCAAACCAACCATCTTGTACATGTGGAGCCTGTACCTGTGGAGCAGCAAAAGAATTGTCTACAGAAAGGGAGAATGAGAAGCTACATAACTTCCTCATGGGGCTCAATGATGGTCTGGGCACAATTAGATAACAGATTCTCAATATGGAGCCCCTGCCCTCACTAAGCAAAGCCTATGCATTGGCTGTTAAGGAGGAGAAGCAGAAAAGTATAGTTAGTGGCAGGATCATCACCTAGAATGTAATTGCACTGACTTTCAAATTTAACATAAATAAGGAAGAAAAGAGGAAGCACAAGTGTACACATATTGGTAAGATGGGACACTTCTATGAAGATTGATTCACTGTAAAGGGATATCCTGATTGGTGGCCTAAGGATAGACAAACAGGAGGAGAGAAGGTATCTGGTCAGAATTTCGGACCCAAGAAGGCAAATCTCAGTTACACTACAGATACAAGTCAGAATGAAGGAACCTCATCAACACTTCCCTTCACTCAGACTTAAATTGACCATCTTCTCTCTCTATTAGCAAATCATAAAGTGGACAAACAAGTCAACTTTGCTAGTAATGTCTCTTACTCAAATGATGGTTGGATAATTGACAGTGGAGCTACAGATCACATGACTGCAAATAAGGACTCATTGTCAAATATCCAACTAGCTACCCTTAAGTCTCGTGTTAGGCTACCAGATGGTAAAAATGCACAGATTCATTCCATTGGTACGTTAAATTTAACAGAAAGCATCAGATTACAGAATATCTTATGTGTACCAACTTTCACTTGCAACTTATTGTCAGTAAGCAAGCTCACCAAAGATCTCAATTGTTCTATGATATTTTACCCAAATTCATGTGTTATTCAGGACCTACACTCGAAGAGAATGATTGGAAACGGTGAGATGAAGAATGGTCTTTACTACTTCAAGCAGTTTTACAACTCAATGGCAGCAACAGGTCAAGTGGAGAGATCTTCAACTCTGTGCCACAGACGTTTAGGTCATGTACCTTTCAAAAATTTGCCTAGTTTTTCTCAATTATCAGATTTGGATTTTAAGGATGAAGATATATGTTGTGACTCATGTCACACAGCAAAACAGACCTGGAATACTTTTCCTTTGAATTTCAAAATTTCAAATAAAGTTTTTGAGTTAGTTCATATGGATGTTTGGGGCCGATATAAAACCTCTTCACTATCTGGTTGCCACTACTTCCTGACACTAGTTGATGATCATAGTAGATGCACTTGGGTTTATCTGTTAAAACATAAATCTGATGCATTTCACTGTTTTAAAGTTTTCTATGCTATGGTCAAAACTCAATTTCAGACCAAAGTCCTCATGATAAGAACAGACAATGCACCTGAGCTTAGTTTTGGCCAAATTCTAGCCTTCTTTCAACAAAATGGAGTGAGCCTTCAAACTTCTTGTCCCAGAACCCCTAAGCAAAATGGTATAGATGAGAGAAAACACACACCTTTTAGAAGTGGCCAGGGCATTACGTTTTCAAGCAAACCTTCATATAAAGTTTTTGGGGGAATGTGTCTTAACAACAACCTACTTGATAAACCTCATGCCCTCACAGAAACTTGAAGGTAAAAACCCTTATGAGAATTTGTTCAAAAGGCCTCCCTCTTTAAGTCATATAAGGAGCTTTGGTTGTCTCTCTATGCGTACAATAAAAGTACTGACAAATTTGAAAATAGAGCTAAACCATGTGTTTTCTTAGGATATCCGGTTGGACAAAAGGGCTATAAGGTCTTTGACAGAGAAACACAAAAGGTTTTGGTGACAAGAGACATAGTGTTTTATGAAAACAGGTTTCCCTATGCCTCACAAGTAATGGAACATGAAAATGTCACACAACCAACCAACAAACCTAAACAAACTCTGGAAAATGAGACCCTTGACCAAATAGAGCCATCAACCGAAATCTTAAATGATGAAAACAATTTCCCTCACACAAATGTTCAAGAACTGGAAACTACAGACAATAATGTTCAGCAGGTCAATGACCAAAATGTGGTGTCACAAAGGCCCCAAAGGGTCAGAAGATCTCCCTCTTACTTGTCTGACTATGAAGTGAGACTGCCACAAGTAGGAATGACACTCTCATCCCCTAAAAATCCTTCCTCTTCTGGTAAGGTTTATGATTTCTCACATTACATTGGATATGGAAATTTTAATGCTGCACATAGAGTATTCCTTTCAGCAATTATCAAGGTTAAGGAAACATAACCTGCTACTTATGATGAAGCTAGTAAAGATCCTAGATGTCAATTAGCTATGAATCAAGATCTCTTAGCCTTGGATTCAAACAATACTTGGAGACTAGAACAATTGCCATCAGGAAAGAGACCTATTTTAACTTTTTGTCTCATTAAGGTCTCGCTTTAAATTTTGATTTTTTTAATTTGTGATCCTTTTCTATCCGTTTTCCGTTAAGTTTAACAAACTTTAGGGGGAAATGATAATTTTACCAACTCAATTTAAAAAAAAAAAATATTTACACCATAAATTTTAAACCTAATCATTTAGTTACACCCCTAATAATTAAACTTAAAACTTTTACCCAAAAGTTTTCAAACTTCACCTAAATTCACAACATGGGCCGGACCATCGCCGACTAGCGCCAAAAAATGCTGAACGGAGAAAAAAATATACTGGATCATAGATCGGGGCCTAGGGCTGCCGGATAACGATATAAGACCGGCGAACTGCGACCCCAGATCGGAGAACCATGACCCCAGGCCAGTGAATCACGAGTCCAGATCACGAATCGCGAGCCTAGGCCGTGATTTTCCAACCCAAGCGGCGAATCACGAGCCTAGACCGGCACTGGCTGACATTTTTTCCACCACCCCTATGCCTGAATCCTGGCTTCGCCACTGGTCGCATGTTACGGATCCACGTGCTACCGAGCCGGTTTTGGCTATGTCGGATATAGTTCCGGTGGATGAAGTTCAACCGGAGATTGTGTCTAATGAGTTGGCCCTTGTTGAGGTGCCGGTATCTGTGACTCCGACTTCAACTGCCAGGTTCAGGGGGGAAACGAAGAAATCAGGTCGTGGGAAGGGGATGACACTTCTCTGGGAGTAGGTCGACCTCTCAAGAAGATGAAGGTTTTAGCTGTTGTTGCTAATGCGGTGGCACATAGTCTGGTGAGGCAGGGCGACTCTCTGCCTCACCTTGCGCCATGAGGTATAAGGCTTGGAAAGAGTTGGGTAGTGATCCAGCTCACTTCTTTCGAGGTGTTATATTTTGGATCACTTGTAAGACTTTATTCTATTTTGTTGTGGACTTTATTTGGAATTTTGGTTGGGCAGTTTTTTGTTTGCTTTGTCTGGATGGTTGGGCTTTTGGTTCTATCTTGATAACTATCATCAGCACGCTCATAGCAAGACGACATTGGGTTCCTTGGGAACCATATAGGTGTGTCATGGGCGAGATTGCAGATGAATACAATTCTGCTATGACATTTTGTGTTGTTTAATGGCTTATTGACAACTCAATTTGGAGGTTAACTTGACAGCTGAAGGTTTGGCTCCTAGGTCCGGCAGATGGATTTCTACCTACTTCTCTATCGCTTATTGCTTCTATTTTTGTTGTTTTTTAGTTGGCTACTTGGTTGTTGTCTTGGTGTTTCTTAGTTTTTAATTGTTCAAACTCTGACTTGTATTATTTTTAATGAGAATAATAATGAGCCGCTTTCCCTAAAAAAAGAATAAATTTCACATTTTTAATTACAATGTAAACCATTAGATTAAACAAAAAATGCCTTAAGTAAAATAATTCATAGAATTAGGTCATTTATGTAATTATAAAAGCAGAACGAATTATCAATTAAATTTAGGGTAACTTACAAAAAAACCCCTGAGGTTAGGTGAAACCTCCAGTTTTTCCCCTCGGTTTTGAGAAACCTTCAGAAAACCCCATAAGGTATTGTAAAACCTTCAACTACCCCCCTCAGTAGTTAATTCCATTTAATTTTTTATTAAATTCACGGAGAAATCACCTAATTACATCATAAATATTTTAACCCTAACAATTTTACTCTAACATTTGGGATGTAAATGGAACATTTCTCCACAAATTTAACAGAAAATGTAACTCGATTAACTGTTGAGGGGGGTAGTTGAAGGTTTTACAATACCTTAGAAGAGCTTCTGCAGGTTTTCCAAAACCGAGAGGAAAAACTGGAGGTTTCATCTAATCTCGGGGATTTTTGTAAGTTACTCTGGCCTAAAACGTTAGCCTCGTCAATAGTGTTAGACCTAAAACTTTAATTTCTGTGATTTGGCTGATGGAATGCTTATGTGGCATCTAACAGTGTCTGATTTGAACGCATAGATGCCAAATAATTGGTTCAAAAGTTCTAAATTCAAAGTTTTAAACCAAATATCACACATCTTTTCATTTAAGCCCCCACTATCCTCTGTTTCACATCTACCCCGACCCTGAAAAGTCCCAGCCACGATGGCTACAACACCGCCTCCACCATCCCGTTACAATAGCACTGATCCAAGTAGCTCTAGACAAGCTCGATCACAACGACATCGGCTCCCTCTCGCACGACGAAAAGTATGACGTCGGTGGCATCGTTCACGTAGATGATGGCTAGATTTGGTCATCTCACTCGCCTTCAAGATCGCTCTTGGAACCACGGGCACTTCCCATCAGCATATTTGGCTTCTAGAAATCGAAGTATTGCAGTCGAGAAGCTGACTTAAGAACGAGAATGGTGACTTTCTCTCTCTAGTTCAATCATTTCCCTGGCGATTCAGTTTATTGACTAAGAATTTCAAGCGTTGGAGTAAAAGCTGGAAAGAACCCCTCGTTTAATTTGAAATTTGGTTTGTTAATTGGATAGAGTAAGCTCAAGTATCACTGTTTTGTTTGAGTTTCATTTACTCCGAGCATGAATTAGGAAGGAGAATGCTAGTGTTATGGTACTTATCTAAGATTCTGGCTAGGTACAAGTGTTTGGCTTCACCTTCTGCTTCAATCCATTTAGGGTTGAGGAAAATGGTTGGGCTCTAGTGAAAAGGGGCAAAAAGATTGGGGATGCAGTTTGTGATTTAGGACTATCCAACAATGCATAATTTTATCCACATCTCACATGCTACCAGCCGTTTAAGTGCTAACTGTATGCCACACAAGATTTCTGTTTGCCAGCTATCAAAAATTTAGTTTTAGGCCTAACTGTGTTAACGGAGCAAACGTTTTAGGCCTAACTTGCGAAAACAAAGAGTTTTAGGCCTAGTTTATGAAAACGTTAAAACTTTTAGGCCTAAAAATGCATTTCTCCCCTAAAAGTGACTTGAAAATCTAAATTATTGTAAATTTACTTATTAAAAACTACCAAAATCTAATACTAAAATGTTCATCCAATTCCTTAACATGTGGATTTGCTCTTTTTGTCAATTTTCACCAGATGTTTTTTTAAAAGAAGGTTAATTGATTGGGAATAAAGTTGGAAAATTGGCAGGAAAAGACAGCAAATAAGATGGGAGTATTGTAGTATTTTACTATGTAATTTCATTAGTAACCCTTAAAACAGTGCAGAATTCACAGATTGAATTACAGAATTCTGATATGAAGCAAATCATAAAATTACAGAAGCTGAATATAAGAAATTTGTTGAAGTCACCTCAACATCTTCTTTTCAGCCAGCCACCTCTCAAGTTTAGAGCTAAATCAACTTGGAAGCTACTAGTCTACTAGAGTTGAAACTTGAAACAAATGTACAGTGCTAACAGATGAAAACCAATCACCCCATAGAAAATACATGATGGGGCAGCACAAGGCAAATGGCTCTGTCAACAGCTTTTATTTATGTACAATCTGGAAACACAGCAACTGCAATTCCATCCCAGACTACCAAATGCCCTCCTTGGACATCTTAAGGAAACGGGCAAGCTTTGTATTAGGCAGCAGCTCAACCGCAGCAGCAGCAGGTTTCTTCTTCTTTGTTATCCTTGTCACTTTCAACGACTCCGCGCCTTTTGACTGCTCAACAGTCACAGATGTCAAGTTGTAAAACTGTCCAGTGAACCAGGATTGGTTGGTTAGTAGCTGCTACAAGCTTTGATTTCCATTCATTGTCTCTAAAACTACAAAAGCATCATCCTTCTTGAACTCTATGATTAAACTGAGGGAATGAGCTACCTCACAGACGCCGTGCAGGAGCAGTCGATGGAAGGGATCTTGAACAGACATTGTAAGCGCGTCCTCGTCTCCGCTCTCTTCAATGAATGCTCTCACACAAATCTGAACAGGTACAGACAAGTGTATAACATTCCCAGAGACGCAGAACAGAAAAGCAGAAATAACAATGCACGGACTGCCCAGCCTTATGATAAATTTACTATTGCCATAAATTGGAAAGCAGACAAGCTGAGTAGAATAGTAGATTTCTGTCTTGTACTGATTAGATTAGACCCATAAATAGTACCTCGTATTTCTCGATGAGATCAGAAAGGAGGCACCGACGCATGGCTTCTCTTGTTCGACAATCAATTCTGCGCCAAGCATTCAGCACAGCTAATTTATCCCCATCAATGGAAAATTTCTTCCTCATAGATGATGTATCTAGAGCACCGATTATACTAGCCTGTCAACGAGAAAAAACAAGTTAGCTGTTTATCTAGGTAAGTGATGATACAACAGAAGTAAGTAATTTTACATTAAGAAATCTAGGTAGTTCAAGAGTGCATGAGTAATCAACAGCCCAACAAAAAAGCTAGTCAATGGAGTATTTGCAAAAAGACCTTAACAACCAAATAACGCATTTCTTTAAATGTAGAAAGTGAAATGACCTCTTTGTCCATGTCTATACTTCTAAATTTATCCCAATCTTCCATGCTGGCCATGGAAAATGCTGAAGGTGGCACGACATCGCCTGAAATTAGATACGCACATAAGTAACATAAGAAATCATATGAGAAACAACTGAAACAACACCTACCACAGATCTACAGATCAGCAAAGCTTCTGGAAGTATAAAAGCTGCAACATGCACTTATAAAATCCATCAACACGGATGAAACTTGCTACTAAAAGGAACAAGTTCAAAAGAGAAAATTTTCTAAAGAGGTACCAAAGACTACCCCATGGTGGTGGAGCAAATAAGCCTCTGATCTCCTCTGGGTTCAGACGAGGAACAAGTTCCATCAACAAGCGATCATTTAGTAGTCTCCGAGTACGTCTGTTGCTAACCTAGAAAAACAATCAGGGAGCCTTAGATCATTTAGTATATACTTGTGGTAGATGATTTTAGCGGATATAAATTGCATAGCTCCTTCCTTGTCTGACCCAAACCATTTCAAATAGAGGATGAAAGCCTCAAAACAACAGAGAAGTTTATGACATACTCTGTATAACGGTTTATTACCAGAAGGTAGAAGTGATATAAAACTAGTTAATAAATTAAGAAATATTACAGCCTAGCATTAAATGAAATCAATTGGTGTAATGCTGAAGAAAGTGAAATCAATTATAGCGCTATCCACTAGATTCCACTGAGACCTTAAAACAGAAACTAAATTAATAACTTCAAACTCTAGCCAACGGGTTAAACTAGACAACAGGAGATCATTTGTCTATAAAAGCTAATCCTTCATTTCAACTAATTAGGAGGCATCATATATCATGATCACAAGTGCGAAAGATTCAGCAGCTATGATAACATCAGATGTCAGGCCATAAACCAAACTGTGGAAAGCTTACGCTAGACTAGGCACCAACTACAGATCACTATCACTATCACTAGCAAAAACAACAATTTAAGGAGAAAGGAATAAACTGGGAAAATAAAAAATGTTACTTTTCCAGTGACGCTCTCCAGAAATTCGATCTTCTGCTCAATCGAGAGCTCACGATGATGCACACTTCCACCTGCTCAGAATTCAAAAGCTCATCGTCAAAATTCCACAAATCGGTCGAAACTTAGATCCGGTGACCAATTAAATAGGAAAAGGCAGGCGACCAAGCATGATTGAATTTTCCAGAAACAAGCATGACCCAGATCAGACAAACGAAATGGTAGTACAGAAAGCATCAAGTTGACATGAATCCTGTTTGTAAAAGAATCACCTTTGGAAGGGTGAATGAGTGGAGATGGGCGGGGAAGATCTTCTCTTTGCATGACCTGGAGAGTCGCCATTAGTGATTGGATTTGGAGGCGGTGGAGTCGAGATCGGATGTTGAAGATGGTAGCGAGCGGTGAGGATTGGGAATTTGGGGCGCGGGTACGAAGAAGGTAACGAGCGGTGAGGAAGAGTCGAGAAGAAAAATGCCTAGGAATATGCGTTGGGTTGGGTGTACTGTTGTGCGTAAATGCTAATGCCAGTTCCGTTTAGGGTATGATCATGATTTATTAGTAGAGGTAACCATGTTGAAGAATGAGGGTGTGTAAGTAAAGTTTAAAATGTAGGGAGGTAATTGTAATGTAGGTCATACTTTAGGGGCAACTATGATAAACTCGAACACAAAATAAAATACTCCCTTGCCATATAATACTATAATGATTTGTAGATTTTGCAATTTCATATCATATTACTTAATTGTTTATTTTCATTTTAAGACAACTTTCTATTATTAATTTTATCATACTCCTATTATTCTTTTATTTCAAGTTTGGATTCATTGGCGTTTATTACTAACTCATTCCCTTAGAGATTGTTTTCTCTGATTTTAATATTGGGTAATTGCAAATTACCCTCCTCAGATTTATCAAAACCTGTAATTACTATCATGATTTTCAGAAATCTAGAAAAAGCCCCATAAATTTCAATTAAACATTCAATTACCCCTTCTTCGTTTATTTTGTCATTTATTCCATTATGTAAATGGTTGAATTAGTCTTTTTTCACCTACAAATATCTAACCCTATCAATTTTACCCCTTTCACTCTTTCACTCTCACCACCACCCTCACCACACCCATCAACATCGCCGACCACCCCAGCTCCATGTCCCTACCATCGCGCTTGCCACCTCGCCTCGCTTCACTTCAACTAGAAAGACATTGAGTGCATCTGTGAGAGAGTGGAGAAGTTGAAAGCTTCAACAAACGACAATTATGATATTCTACGCCAATGAAGGTGAAATCAGAAAATGTTCCAAACACCCATCCAAATGCCATTGTGTCAGGATTTGTCTCGTATGCAGGGGCAGGCCCACCATGGGGGCAGGGGGGAAGCTGTGTGGTGGTTAGGGGTGGCTACCGCCACTTTGAGATTTTTTGAAATGTAGGGAAATATAGTATACATTTAAAATAATCAGGGGTGTTATTTATTATTTTAAATTTAATTTATTAATTTCAACACACTAAATTCACTATTATTTCAACAATTCAGTTCATTATCACCTAAATTTATATTCACTTTGTGAGAGGCGGACCTACATTTACCGAAGAAGGTCCATGGCCTCCTCTTTTTTCTCAATAGTGTATATATGTGGTATATAATTTATTGATGAAATCCCTTAAAATTTCTAATGAGTCCCATAGTTTTTGTGAAATTATTTCTGTATTTTATATTTCATTCATTCAAAAAGTTTTACAACACTAAACGATATCTAAAAAATA